>JAZDUA010000579.1:65000-117500 GCA_038098605.1 Gryllus longicercus | reverse complement strand
CAATTAAGAAAATTAATTTGACGTACAAAGTGGCATGATACATTCTGCTTGTTTACACTAAGTTAGTGCTAAAAACGATAAGCTGAATATGATTTGTTGTTATTGTATCAGCATAGATGTAAACAAACTGTTTACTGAGCTCACTATGATGAGTCATAAGTATAACGGCAAAATGTAATATTCATGTGTGGAATATTCTACTGCCATGAGGCCCTGGGTGCCAGCAAACTCAAATCATCATACTTAAACAACGCTCTGTAAAACAGGTTGACACTTCTCCGCAAACTACCCTGCCTCAACGAACCTTCTAAAACAAAGCCTGAGAAACATCCCAATGACGTGTAAATGGAACACCCAAAGCACTGACACTGGCAGTTCCAGCGAGCGCCATGCCGAAGGGCCCCCTCTACACTACTTTGAGAAGAGGAGCTGAAAAAGAGGACGTCAGAAACAAAGAGATAATGTGGGAGTTGCCACTGAGAGAGCATCAGAGGATTGGAGAAATGTGATAAGTAACTCGACTCCCCCTCATCTTCCTTCTCTCCTCTCTCTCCCAAGAAAAAATACTTATCTCTGTGGTCACTCTGCACAATGCAGTAAATACATGTTATTATTAGAACTTTTAGACATAATTTTGCTTACCATGACCCCTTCCCCCACCTCTCAATCATCATAACCCCAAGCTGCAGAGTACTCCTTAAGCACTGACCCTCTCTCAGATCAGGCTCAAACTTCCTTTTAAATCAGCTTCCAGAATGACCCATCACATAGCATTTTTAGTAGTCATTAAGGGGCTTGACAGATGGAACAAAGACTGCAATTTTATGTTCTTACAACAAAACAGGAATGGGCAAATGGACTATTTAAATGAATGTATATTGTCATTCATATCATGAAAGATGCCACGGACTGATGGCTAAATTTGGTCCTTAGTGCACGATATGAACCAAGAAAACAACAAAAACAAAACTTATCGCAATTCTTTTCCAATAACTGCTTATCTCGACAGTTACTGTACATCATGCCTGTGAAAGTTTTAGAATTTTACGTGCCTGATAATTGTAAGATAAATTCAACAGTTTTACAAAGAAATATAACTTTTTAAAAATTGTTTTATGGACTGATATAACATTATGCAAATGAAAACAGTATGAATTGTATAAACAATATAGAATTGAATTGAATTACTGCCTTATTTTACGTGGCGAGACTCGGGCCATCAGGCCCGCTCTTCCGTCTGACCACGCAAATTTTGCTATGCTCCTTTCACCAACTAGCAGAGAAAGGAGGTATTTCTTGGGCGAGAAACAGGCAATTTCAATTTAGATCCGAGGCGTCATTTAGGCTTGAGGATCTTTTACATGCAAGTAAATCTACTAACATGGGACAGCCGGCTTTACTTCCCCTCCGAAAAAAAGCGTACGACAGATTTTTTCGCCCTTAAAAATCCACTGCTTCGATCGGGTTTGAACCCGCTAACTTGGATACAACAGTCCGGTACGCTAACCGTCACAACATCGTCACGCGCAATACAGTCAAGTACATTAGAAAATGGCAATTCATCTAACCACATTACCTCGCAGGAGTGTTGCAACTGATCCCTTGTATATGCTCCTCATGCCACCCTCTTTGTACAACTGCTTGACCACATCAACTGGTCCACTGTATTTAGCAGGACCAGTACCAGCTTGCTGAACCTATAAATGAAGAAATTGTGCAATTAATATTACTTAACAAAATTGTTTACAAGTGTAAATTTTTATTAACAAAACCTGACCTCATGTTCTAAATAATTCTGAAGCTTTGTCCCCAAAGAGTTGCAAAACATTAGGTGTCACAACTGAGGAATTCCTAAGTACCTGTTTGTACATTACTTAAACAATTCTACCTAATCAAGCCTTCTTTGAGTTTGCAAGCAAAGAGGAAACACATTTCAGATACACGAAACTAGTCAAAATTGATTATGAACATTCCAAAATAATTATCAATGCAACTTCAGTGAGCGGAATTTGTTTCCCCAAAGTGTGCTTATTGATATCATGTCCTGTTTATCATGGAAAGCAATATTTTTCTTGCAAATAACTGTAAATTCACTGATTAAGATACCTAGTTATGAACATTAAACATGACATTCTTTCTGAACATCTTACAAACACAGTCAAGCATGTTCCAAATTTCAATGTTCCTAAGCCCACTAATTTGTAATTGTGTGATCATTCGCAAATGATATTTGGCCACCAGCGACTATTTCTTTGTTTTCTCCTTTTTTCAATTTTATTTTTATATTGCTTAAATGGAAGATAGATATAATTTCAAAAATCAAAGTGGACTTGGATTGCTGGGGTTGCTTTGTCAGGAGTGGCCTCATGACTTCAGATTGAAGGGTCATGGGTTCAAATCTCACCTTGGACATGGGTGTTAAATTCAATTCTTAAATAATCATCTTAAATAATTCATTTCTATGGTATAACACCATTGAAATCATGAAGATTGCTTTAGCTATACCTTCCACTCTCAAATATACACAAGTGGCTGTCGAGCAAGAATGGGAAAACGTCTGGGATCAGTAGAGCCAATAAACCAAATTATAGATATTTCACATTTTCAATTCTGAATGTTTCTGTTGCAAAACCATGCAGGAGAACTAGGACAAAATTTACATTCTGTTCGTTTAAGTCAACTAAGTTTTCCCAACCCCAAAAATTCTAGTTGCAAAACACACACACTCAAGCAGCAACTAAGCTACCAAAAATTGTTTTGTTTTGACATCCTTTTTCTTTAAGTAATTAGAAGTTAAAACCTTTTAAAAATTGAATTTCAGGGAAAACTATTTTAAAAAAATTGAATTTACAGTAATTATAAAGAAATAAGTCATGTCACAATTTCCCTTCATTTAATTTGTTTACATACTTAGAATAAATGCACACATTCTCACATTACCTGAAGCAAACATTTGATTCTCTCTCCTGGGGCCATAATTATTGTAGTGAAAATGCCAGAGAAAGCTCCAGCAGCAAAGAGTTGAGGTAGAGTCAATTTCTCTTCAGGTGTTCTTTGCTGCAGACGTTTGCCAACTCCAAAACCAAAGAAACTTAGAGCAAATATTGGGGCTACTCCGGCAATAGGAGCACCCATTCCTAAACAAATGCATTAATGCTATATTCAGCACTAAGAATTGTGAATGTGCATCCGACTCAAGTATGGAATTCAGATTTGATTAAAATAGTAAAAACAATATTGAATTTGTCAATAAATAATCAATATGTGATGTTGCATGCTGATATGATATAAATCCCCATGAATTATGTATATATGAAGTTCTCATAGGCTGAAAACTTACCTTTGTAAAGTCCTCGTAAACCTTCTTTCTGCACAGTTTTCTTCACACAATCGACAGTTCCTGTGTAAAGTGGTTGCTCCCCAGGAGCTGGTTTGGGCATAGTCTGCAACCGCACCTAAAGAAATATGACATTTTCAAGAATATTGCAAGAGTTCAGCCTCTAACTCAGAGAGGCTATTAAAAATTGTAAAAAAAACTAGAGAAAGGATTGTGAACAAAAAAAAACAACTATACTCATATTGCAATCTCTGTGTTTATTTCCAATTCCCAATTTTTTCTCCTATTGAATATATGAGCTAGGGAACAAGCTAATTTGTTCATAGGAAGTTGTCAAGGGCCTCTTCCAATAGAAAAATTCACTGTCATACTGCCAGGATCATAAAGGTTCTAAGACAATCATAGTGATTTAATGCTCTGGCTTACAAATATCCCAGATCCGAAGCCTGGACATCACTTCACACTTCACAAGTAAAGAATCTGCTGTTACACTTGTGGTACCCAATACCCTCTGATACCACCAGAAAGCTCATTAAATTGATGCTTCATTGAGTGGCAGTGATTCTGTGAGAAAAATGTGATTCTACACAATAGAATTAGGTACAAGGTCACACTGTAATGGTTCATCAGTGTAAGAGCAAACATTCTCTCACTGCACATGTTTTCAGTTATTTCTCAATCTCCTTGGCAAATTGAGAGAAAATATACTTTACACTCATTTTGCATGTCCTACCCCTTGAATAAAAATCATTTTTAACAGCCAAATTCTTCATTAAAATGTGTTGTGTAAAAGAAAGAGCTGAAAGAGATAAATAAGCCCAGATAAGATGAAAATTGAAGGTGGGAAGAAGAGGGGAAGAGAGGAGGAAGGGGAAGAGAGCGAGAACGTGAGGGGAAGTCGGGAGCATAGCAGCGTTTTCCTCTACTGGATCTTAAATCGTATTGCGCGGGTCGTGCACGTGCCGCTGGCGCCAGGCGGCAGGAGAACGCACCACCATCCTTTCGGATTCTCCTGCGCCCCATGCGGTCCAGACGCCGCTGCCACATACGTTGCCCTGCCAGCGACAACAGCGTACACAGCAGAGTAATGGTTCACTACCTGTTCACTTCAAATAGCCTGTGAATGGATTTGAAAAGCAATGGGCGTGATAAACGAAGCATTATACAAACTTGTACCTGTATTTGCAATTTTCGAAAATTAGAGAGTTCGACGAAAATGAGACCTTGTCAGCGTTACTTATTCGGCCCGTGCAAAAAACTGGAGCATTTTTAAGATTTTTTTTTATAAACTGCAAAAGTTTCGAGCACAAATTACACAAAAATTACTTTTTCCAAAAAGTGTACATACTTTATTTAAAGAACTGACTTTTTAGAAGAGTTTAAGGCAAAAAATACATTCTTCGAAATACTTAATTTTGTGGGTTATGAGAAATCACATACGTAAATGTTAAAAGTTTGCAATTTTAGAAGAGTTCGCCACAGACTAGCGCAACTTTTTTAAACAGTCCTTTGATACATACGAGGAGAAATTTTGAACAAAATTTTGAAGCTGTTTTTGTCAGAAACTTTTCAGAATGAAGACATTTCTAACAGAAATTCTCTTCAAATTCAATTTGAAGAGAATATTTGTCAGAAAAACTACATGTACTTCAGGCAAAATTACTACATTTTTGAAAATTTGTACATGAACTTATTTCAAGATCTGCATTTACGGAACAGATTTTATTAAAGAAAAAAATCTTCAATATTCTAGTTGCAGAAAGATGCGGAATAAAATTGAACTTTTGAAATTTTCGAAATATCAGGGATTTTAACGAAAATAAGTCCTGTGGCATTCCCTCGACCTTAACTCTATTCAAGGACAAAGTTTAATAAAAACATTTGGGGCCATTTTTGAAAAAATTAGAAAATGTAGAGGCATCATATAAAGCACTCCAAAATCAAAATATCGTTTCAACGTCACAGGGCCTCGAGTTCATTTAAACTGATGGGGGAATGTCAATTGGAAGGAAATCCAGCTGAACGGTTTAGTGGATTCCAATTTGGAATACCCGGCCTGTCGACCAAGCACATTCCTATAATTGTCGGAATCCGCGCGCAGAATGGTGTTAGAGGATTTTTTTTCTAAATTTAGCAACTGGATTTATACACTTTTTCGTCACCAGTTTCTGTCGAAAATTCGCCTTTTCTTCGCGTAGCATTACATCATTTTCTCTCTACTGCCTACGCGGGAGCGAGAAAAAGAAGAAGAGAAAGAAGAAAAAAAGAGAAGAAGAAAAAACGGCGGCAATTTTTCGTGTATGTACAGAATGCGAAGTTATTACTCCTCCACTAGTTACAAGCTGTTAGTTGAAATTGTTATAAGATTATGTTACCTGTAGTCATTATGGACCTGTACATTGACCATGTTTCACAATCTAACGTAATACAATTTAAACAGCACTATACCCGGTTACAGGCTTAAGTTACACGAGATTTTACCCCGAATCCTCCATATCGCGCAAAGCGGTGGCCGAAAAGTGTTTACAATGTAACAAAGATAGAATCAGTTATTTACACAACTCGTACAGAAAGCGAGGCTTGGGCGTTCAGTTGTGGTTTGAATGCGGGGAGAGGGGCGAAGGTCGAGTTCCAAGTCCACTGGGAGGCTGTCAGATTCGGGCGAGGCGCGCGCATGCGGAGCAATGGAATTGACCCCGCGCCGGCACGACCTTCTTACTTCTCCTGCCTTCTTTAATTCCAGAACGGCCTTCTCAACGGAGCTCGTGGGCTCACAAATGTGTTTCTCGGTTAATTTTTTAGCCAACTGCACATCTTATTAAGGGCAAGGGCCACCTGCTCGCGCAAGGAATTATTAATCCTTCGTTAATGAAGTGGTAGGATGATGAAGGGACGATTCACAAATATATTCATGCCCGGGGTGGGATTCGAACCCGCGATTTTTCGATTCCAGATCGCCACGGTACAACTGCCTTAGCGATCTCGGCCATCCGGATAGACCAGAAATGTGCTTACCACTTACAAAGATTATTTTTATAAGGCAGGAGGTGTAACAATGACCTAATGTTATCGACCACTATAGAAAAATCGAAGTATCGAATCGATATCGGTTCGATACTGTAGATGTACAAAATTAAGACATCGATGTTCTTAAATTCATCGACCACAACCATCGATGTTTCGAGCTCGTTTGCTAAACTCTAACAATAAATTCGGGAGCAACAAAATTTAATTTGACAGTGGGTATGTTTATTAGTTTGCAATTAAGTTGTAATTCGAAAGCAATGATGAAAAATAACCAGAACAATGGACAAAACTAACCGTGATCCCGCAGGGTCTTCGCAAAAGGCAATAGGAAATTCAGTTCGCCGAAGAAGTTCCTACGCTCGCGGCCTAGGTCCGAGTCCCGACACTAGCTGCTCAGCTAGGTCCAATTCAGTCGCTGCCTGGGGAGTTCTAGCGGCCGGCTGCTCGGATGGGGAGTTTTCCGTGGTTTTCCTATCAACACCAGGCGAATGCCGCAGCAGGACCCGTTAGGGCCACGGACCGCGCGCGATCTTTGCTTCCTCTTTCTCGCCGTGTCCTCAACTCCTACATACACATGCACTCCACTACCACACATGCTGGGAGACCGGCTTAGAGCTTGGCCCGGCTGGACCTGTGTCCCGCTGGAGGGAGATACCTCGTTGTGGGAAACCTCGCTATCCAACTATACGCCAGCGCCGTTCCATCCAATGGGGGAAGAGCGCACTGCACTTACAGGACTAATTATCTCAGAAGCTGATGCGCCCAAAATTACTAACAACCCACGAACCAACCAATCCAAGCGCGAAAGCGCGAAATATACGAAACGAGTGGAAATACTAAGAGGACATCCGGGGCCGCCTCAAGCGAGAGAGAAGCCGCTCGATCAAGGCACTGCAAGAAGCAGCGTTCGGTTGCTTTCAACACACACACACACACACACACACACACACACACACACACACACAGGTACCACCAATGATTATTTCATAATGTAACTTTTGCATTATGTAACTTTTGCATATAGGAAACAAAAACATCGATGTTTTGAAAACTTCGTCATCGCTGTCGTGTACCTAGTTAGAAAAGAATCTTAATATCTGGGGTCACCCATTTTTCTCTTTTTAAGTCGGGAATATTTTTATAGACGGCAAATAAAAGACCAAGATTTTTTTCTATCAACCACAGGTTTCCCCTCAACCAACAAACGGAATTTCGATAGAAAGAAACAAGCGCGAGACGGTCATGAAGCCATCGTGCCTAAACGCGCGTGAGTGGGGGCGGGCAGAGCGTAAACAACGGCGGGCAGGGAAGCTCCTGTCCAAACAATCAAAGGTCCTTGGCTTGCGGGCGGAACGCAATGACGAAATTTTGCCACTGTGGACAACTCTGTACAAGAGAAAAAAATACGTATTCTTTTTCTGGGCAAGATATTTGTGCTGACGCGGGAGCGATCTATGAATAAGCGAATATGAAAGACAACCCTGTATATGGGGATTGTGTTAGTCCCACTGCACATAATGCACATTATATTATAATGGTGAAAAAATTACTATATAGCATTTCGAATCCGCTACCAAGAATTTATACACTACAGTCAGAAAAGTATACTACTTTTCCTGCCAGTTGTGGAGTTCTTAGTAAATGAACATTAATATTAATGACTCAACGCTTTGAAAAGGAACTCTGAAATAACCCTCCAAAGACGCCTGAAATCGCAGAAGTTAATTACTTCATCTAATGCGCTGTGATCGGAATCTACGTTTTGTGGGTCTTTGATACCGAAAAAGCCAATGAAACGTCACTTCCTCTGCGGCCAACGCTAGCGCGAGCTATTGCAATTGAGTTACTCTCCGAACTTTAGAAAACAGCAAATGTTAGAAATGAGAGAAAGCGTGTGCGGTTGTAGAAACAAAAGTTTAAAATTGTAGTGTCTATACTACAATTAATGATTTTCAGCAGATATTTGAAAGGATTTCGAAGAGCTTTTGAGGAAAAAATGATCGGTTATTGAAAAGAATAAAAGAAAGAAAGTAGCACTCAAGTTCATAAAATAAACTAGTGGTGCTGCAACAGCACATACTTTCGGGCATTATTTCTAACTTACGCAATTTTCAGAAATTCCGAGTGTTCAACAAAAATGAGTCCTACACAATTTTTTAAGCGTTCTTGACTATCCGAGGGAAAAATTTAAATATTTGAAGATATTTTGAGATTTTTTAAATAATCTGCAAGCAGTAATTACGCAAAAATTACACACAAATTGTATACATTGTACGTGACCTTTTTTAAAGATCTATTTTTACAGATTTTATGTAAGAAAAAAATTATCAATATTGAAATTATGCGATGTTAATCCTTTGTAAATTTCGAAAATACATTAGCGAAAAATTGGACCAGCAGCACATTTTTGTCAACCTTTGATTTAAGGATAAAATTTAAAGAAACAAAATTCATTAAGATCTATCAGATATTGAAAAGTGCTGAACTCCAAATTTATTACCTCTCGAATTTTCAATTTTTTATACGTCAAGTCTTCCATTTTGAATACTAAAAGCAGAATTTCTTTCTCGTGCAATCTACGCAGCCACACGTCGCGTAAGAGCAATGCATTTCCACAATGCACATCTGTGCACCTGGACCACGCACTGCCGCAAGACGCTCCAGCGATTCCAGCCGAATGACACAACAGCACGAGGCGTCTTCCCCACGCAGCCCCCGCCCCAAGGAGTTAATTCAATCGCGCACTATTTCCGGCCCGGAGCTTCTCGGGCAGCCCATGCCGCAGCCAGCTCGGCCTCCGCCACAGAGCCAAAGCCCAACTGCCGGTGCGTCGCGGCGAGCGCCGTAGCAGCGCAAATGGCAAGGTCTGCCACTTCTGTCACATTCTTCGACATTTCTATTATTTTGTATATTTAAAAAATAGATACGGCATCATGGGAAAGGTGAAATATGCGAAATATTATTATGCTTCCCATGCAGAGTTTGGACAAGCAAGGGCGTCTCGACCTGGTGGGGCCTTTTTTCCATACGCTTCAAATCTAATTTTGAACAGTGTTCAACGACATGAACACGCCATTCTTTTAAATGTTCCTAGTTAAATCATGTTTATGTTCAAATTTTACAATTTTCGAAAAATGGAGAAAGTTGGCCGAAAATTAGACTAGCACCAATTGTGTACCGTTTTTTGATATATACAAGGAGAAAATTTAAAGAAAAAACTTGGAGACATTTATTTTTTGGAGAAAAAAATTGAAAATGGCCTGTATATCAGGCAAAATTATGCGAAATGCAACGCGCAACGTGCTCCCCAACGGGGTCGGTGACGTCCTGGAGGCGATAACATTTTGAAGGGGCCACTAACCGACCAAGAACCAACGCCTGATCAAAATAATCTACGTCTATATATATAAACTTAATTCTCATATAAAGCAAATTAACGTACGATAATGTTACAAATTCGCTCCTTTCCTATCGCATTCCTCGCTAATTCTAAGGAAGTTCAAGAAATTATAAATATGCACTGCCAACGATACTCTATCGCTCAAAAAATACTCTCCGCAATACACACAGGATTAAGGCAACTGGCCGTTTTTAAGAAACATTCGTTGTAACCATTGCATTTCAATGAACCCAAAAGCGGAAGCGTCTTCGATTATTGAAAATTCCCGATAGTTACGAGAATATTGGTGTACGAGATCGTTATTTTTAAGTCATTTATGCATGTGCAATTCTTTGTGTCATGACTAATAGGAAAAGGTTGGGAATCTCTGTTATAAGAAGTAATTTACTGCATACATAAACAGTTTTATCCACTTTATCGTTATCACGGCCCGACCACACGAGTTCTGTCGATTAATCGGCGATTTCCAATATAGCATTAAGTACGTAGTAAAGCAAGATAGTAAATTGGTCTGTGTGTGTACAAACAATACAAATATAGTTCGAGTTATCAATTGGTTCGACCCTTCTGATTAAACTCTTCTAAAAGAAGCTGAACCCCATGCTTATATTTTCCTCTCTTCCTTTATTTGTACAAATTAGAATAAAAATTCTAATTTTGACGTTAGTTGAAGATAGGAGCCTCATTTTCTGCTCCGGGGCATTCGAGAACGAGAACGTGCTGCTGAAGGCGTTTAGAAAACTCAATAAAATATTACTATGTATTGCCGTCATTCTATCGCAGAAGAAAATACTCCCTGTAAAAGGTACTGGAGAAAAGACGCTAACCATTGCAGCTACTCACAAGCGGAAGCGCCTTCCATCACTCAACTTTCGGAATATTTTCAAGTTGATTTTCGTTTATGCGAGTTTAGGAATTTCTAGTCCACACGAAGACTACGCGCCCCAGCGAAGGCACTTGTGAATGGATGGTCGAAACGTGGCCGTCGTGCCCTCGACGACGACCTAACCTAACCTAAGCCCGAGAGCTCTCGCCAGGCACATCTTGTTTTGGAGTTTTGGGAGGTACCATCAGCGTAGATAAACTTCTATCAAAAATGTACTGGGGAGGGTTGAGGATTTAAGGTTTGACAATCTCAGGTCTATTATGAGCCGAAGAAGTTTCCAAGGGTGCACAACACTAGGACGGGGGGGGGGGGACGTGACGGCCAATTTTATATTAAGCTTTTGTCTAGGCGTTTAGAGGGAAGGGATTCTGAAACGCAAGAAAACCTGCAGATCTTCTCACCCATACGTCACATACAGTTCTACTGTTTTTCGGCTAAATAAATCTAATCTGATACTCGAAGGATGGAGTACGATGTCCGGTGACTTGAGAGAAAAACTGCTTGGAGTTATGGAGCGACTGTGCTGAGCCGTAAACGGCATTGGGCACAGTATTCAAGGGCCGGGATGACGAAGACGCTTCCCCATAAACAGGACGGATGATTGTCCTTTACAAACGCGAGAGAGATTGGTTGCCTCCAATGGTGACGCACAACGGCTCCTTCTTAAGCGAGGAATGCTAAGCTCTTGTCGAACGTCAGGCCACGGAAAGTTGCAGACTCGGCAAAAGAACTTGATGATCCCCCTCCCCCAGAAAAAAATCAGGATGACGGAGGAGATGAATCGTGTACAAGTGCACACAGCGGAGAACGTGAATCCGGTTTCATAGCTCCATTCTTTCAATTTGTTGAGGACAAATTTAACTCCCTCCGCATAACTAGCATGCTCTTGGAGGAGCACAAAATTGCGAAGTAGTCAACGACGAGTGGTGCTATGCCATTAAGGGCCGGTTTCACCAAACAAAGAGTAAGAGGTTACTCGAGAGTAACTTCTTGGAGCGTTTCACCAACACTTCAGTCGAGTGTAAATCGCTTACACAAGAGTAAATTCAAGAGTAACTTTACACTGCGAAAATCCGTCGGGTAAAGTACGGAGTAAATTCAGTTTTCAACGTGCATGTACCTCCGAAGTGTTGTTACGGCTCGACGATTACGAATGATAGTATTTGAAGACGATTCCAGCAAAGATTCGGAATATTATCCACTAGTGCGAAAACAAAGAGTCACGAGGTTGTTTGACCAAAATCAGCTTCATCAGATATATTGTACAGAACTTGTAAATTTATTTTTCGCCCACGTGAATACGAAATAAAGGTATTACGTACCGTATACAATAACAAAAGGAAAAATAATAACTACAGGGACTACAAGTACTTAGAAATATTTATTTATTTAGTAAAAAGTGTATGTGACGTATGGGGGAGATCATTTGCGCACGTTTTCTTGAGTTCCAGAATCCCTTTCCAACATTTTAACTATAAATATTCAAAGTTGAATACAAGTTTAAAAAATAAAACTAATAATAATAATAATAATAATAATAATAATAATAATAATAATAATAAAATTTAGAAAAACGCGAGATCAGCAACATTTGAAAAAATAAAACATTTTCGTTCCCGAGTAATAGAAAATTTATTTGCATTGCCATCGGTAAACGAACTGCAAATTTGATTTTTCTGCACTGCTAACAAAATAGTAACTCGTCTCCAGAGAAGAAGAATGAATATTTATTAAGAAATAAACGAGGAAACAAACTATGCTAACTCAAACCACCATAACAACACATGAGGAATTAAATCTTCGCGTTGGTCCGCATTGGTTCCAGCGTCATTCTCGCGCACAGCCTCTTGAATCGCTCTCAAATATTGTGTGTTCAGCTGATTTGCGGAGAAAATCGGAGACTATGTACTCTAGAGTAAAATAACCCTGTAGAAGCATGGTGAAACGCTCATATTCTACTCGAGAGTTACTATCTTGGAGTAAATGGTTACTCACGGGTAACTACTGTCAACTTTACTCGGCTGTTGGTGAAACCGGCCCTAAGAGCAATGGCAAGAGCGACGCTCAGAACTGATCCCCGGGGGACCCCGTTTTTTGAACTGGCGAGTGCACGATAGCCTGTCACCAAGGCGGGTACGGAAAGATCTTGAGGAAAGAAAAGCTGCTAAAAGCAATGGAAGCAGTCCTGAGACCTGAAGAACGTTAAGTGCGAAGAATGTCGTATGTTGAAGTGTCGTAAGCTATCTCTACATCGAACGAAACTAATACCAGGTGTTGCAGCACGAACAAAGTGGATACCTGCGGGGCGAGAATGACTCTTTGACCTATGCTTCCTGAAAACACATTGAATGGGTGTAAATGTTTGATCCAGGAGGCAAACCAGACGTGTGATTACCATTCACTCTAAAAATTGCAAACACAGATTGTGCGTACCCTATTGCGCGAGCGAGCAGAGGAAAATTCATGAGAATGAGACATAGTAACCTTCCACCAGAAGACTCGAGAAAAATCTAATCTGTAACTATCAATTCTTTAGGTTTTGAGAAAGCGAGGAGAGTAGTTTAAGGATTTGGAGATTGCCAGAGGCCAATTTCCCCATTACGTCTTCTGGAGAGGTGCGAAGATTCGCATTTACCAGAAGCCCAGAAACAACCGGAAGGGGAAGTCTTCCTCCGATCTGTCGCACCTTTCGAGGGGAGGGGAATGGTACGAAAGTGAATCTAGGCTCTCCTGGGAGCGGCCTTGTTTTCTCGTATGGCCAATCAAGCTCTGGTTCGGGATCCTTCACCCAGGGCTGGCAACCTCCTGACATCGGGCAGTGCGCCCCTCCGATCACGCAACGCTGTGCAACGTTTACGCGCATTTACCAGTATACATTAAGGCTATTGTAAATAAAAAAATGCAAAGATTTTTATAGCATTCAGGAATACCTCAATGACTAACATGTGCAATGTGATTTCAGGAGCTGCAGTAGGACTAGGTGTAGAAATAGGAAAAGATCTGCCCATAACCTGCCTCCTCCCCATTTCAAGATTTTATCAAGGAATAAACCATATGTAGCTGTTACCATAATTGTTATCATGTACTGTTAGTATACTATTATTATTATTATTATTATTATTATTATTATTATTATTATTATTTTAAAAGTAATGTTATCTATTATTATTATTAATTTTGTACAAAGCAAGATCATACGACATTGTGTACAAATTTGGGGCAATGCACGATAGTTTGTAATATAAAAATTGTTGAACAGAATAAGAATTCCATGAGAAACAACTGCTAGCTAGTAATGAAACCAACTCCATCAGGACAACAAATACCTGCATTTAATTCAACATTATAGTGATGATACCTTGAAGATTTCACCCACATACAGTTATCAAACTACGAAATCAAAGTATTATGTTCCACATTTATATTTAACAGCTACGATGAAAAATGGCTAAGGTACCAAACTTTAATGCAATTCCACCATATACAAATTACAATGAAAAGTGAAAAACTTCTCTATGGATATTAAAGATTGGCTACAAACATAGATGTAATTAGGTTAGAAAAGAAATACTAAATACAACTGTAAAATATATACTAACACAACAATAACGAATATTCAACTCTGCACTGGCTGCCACACCACCATTGAAAAAATAAAGTAAATAAATAACAAATTGAAATTTAAGATACGTGTAAATTGATATTGTACAATGTTGTAAATGTATGGGTTTGAATAAATATACATAATAAAATAATGGTATTACTGCAATTGATATTAAAAGTTGTAGGACTTATTCTTGAGATTAACAGGATGAAATAAAATTTCACTTCCAGTTGATTTCTGTTGTTATTATGTCAGCATATTACAATCCAAGATACAATAAGATGTACATAGCTAAAATTATGCTACTTTCTTCTGGGATATTTCTATCCCACACCCACCAAATGTCGGGTTGCCATAAGGACGATGGCATTCTGGACATCCAAAATATATTTCAGAGCAAATTTTTATACAACTAAATAATATATAAGATAAATCATGTAACAAGTAAATAGTAAATCTCAAGTAAAAAAGTAAATAGAAAATGAAAAAACATTACATAACACCCTTTTATGAGTAGCAGGGTGACCACACTCTAGGATGAATTTCCCGGACTTTGCAGGTAATTTCATTTTCCATGACAAAATTTGTGAAGTATTTAAGAGTAGTGAAATAAAATATTAAATTAAGCATGAATTTTATCGATATTAAAACACGAAATTTTACTGAGCCTTTGCATTCTAGATTCTGTTACACTAATACATTGTTACAGACAAATGCAGTACCTTTTTTTTATTTTTCAGCTCGCAGATTGTACTATAAAAAGACAATAACAATATTTGTTTAACAAAGAAATTAGCTGCCTGCTTTCTCTTATGTAGCACATACTGATGTAGTTCACAAGAAGTCCCAAAACACAGACTTTTAGTAGGACTGTGTGGAATTATAACCGAGTGTAGAAGTTTAGCACATTTGCTAGAAACAGGAAAATCTGGCGAGACACATGTCGATATTCAGGACATATCCTCCTTTTTCAGGCTGTTTAGCAACCCTAATTAAATGCCTAAATTGACGTGTACCTGTGGCTGGGATTATTCATTTAAAAATAATAAAACAATTTTCCAGCATTACCGACTGAGTGTACTGATTAGAAAGTATGCTTGCAAAAATTAAGCATCTTTAAAGAATTTGTTGTACGAGATACAGTAGTTTTTCAAATTCCAATTTACAGAAGTTTTCTTTCACACAAAGAAACAATTTCATAATGGTAAGAAGCTATTAGAATTATATTGAGTTCTCTCATATGAATATATAACTACAAGATTGTTAGAATACATGTTCCAAGTAGAATGAGTATTTGAGATGGAACAAGGAAAGGTTTAAAAAATTTAACATCGCAATGATTCTTATGATAATAGTTTAGTTTAGGCAAGACACATTACTTAAGTCAAAAATGCATATAATTTGGACAATTAATCATTCTTCTAAAAGGACACATTCCAACAACTACAAATGGACAAATTCTAAAATATTTGAAGTTAAATATAACACAGAAGATATATATGTTCTGTTACATTGGTGGTAATAATAATAATAATAATAATAATGTGAATGTTTGCAATCTTCTGTCAAGACCAGAATCAGATATTGAACAATAATAATTAAATAAGTATTTTCAAATGTAATACATTATAATTATCACAGAGTTATTTAACATCAGCATAAATTAGTTAGGTAAAGTTAACACAGCTTAAAGGCAAGCATAGTACGTAGTGCACAGAATACTTAATCAATCAAGAACTTTGATAGTCAACAGGTTGATCAAATGAACTTCGATCACCATCATTTGAGTATTGCCTGGTGAACTGCAAAATAGTAAGCATGCAATACATCTATTCAATAAATGAGTGTGAATTATAAAATAAATGTACGTAATTTATTCACATAGATGCAGGTGAAGAAGCAGGTACCTCATGAACAAAATTAAAGCCACAAATTCAGTTGTGTACAATAAAATAGTTCAGTTTTTATTGCCTTTTATACAACAACCCACCTCCCCCAAAAAGGGTCATTTTTACATTTAAAAACATGAAATTCCACATTTCATTTACTGTACTTATCAATAAAATCTGCCTACTTATACACCTACATTTATATCAAAAAACTTTTGTAGCACTACTTCATAATCTACACATTGGATAAGTACATTGCAAATGAAAGAATTAAGTTATTAATGAAAACTCAATTAGCCTATTTAAAATTTTTGAATCATAGACATCCTAAAATGAAAATAATACATCTAATCATCACACATATTTTTGTTTGGAAATTAAACACACTGTCATATGTATGTGTGTGTGTGTATATTATACATACATACACACACACACACACACACACACACACACACACACACACATATATATATATATATATATATATATATATATATATATATATATATATATATATATACATATATATATATACATACATATATACATTTTTTAAATCATTTCGCAATAAATTTTCAACTCTAACAAACTTAAAAATTGGTTGGGAGTCTCTCAGTGGGTAATAAACTCAGTGTCACTAAAATTATGAAACAAGCCTTTGGACCACCACACACAAGATGACTTGAGAATTTTTATATATTATTCTGTCTGAATTCCCTGGAGGGAGTGGGAAATTTTAATAATTAACTTAGATAAAAGGGACCTCATATATTGAAAAATAAATGAGAGCTTGAGATACATGCTCATATACTTTTTGCCTATATTTACATCATCGTTGAGGACATTAAATACTGACACATGCATGTCAGACATGGAGACCCTATGGCATCTATTATTATGAATTCTCGTTCTGTCACTTAGCTACTAAATATTCAAAAGGAGGGTACTGTTATATAACCACAAGGGCCACAAAAAAACATTCCATAGCTATTAAGTAATCATGATTAGTGGGCATGATCGTGTCTCACTGTCGGGGCGTTAACATTTAAAAAAAATGAGAGTATCTTTGCCAACTCTCTCTCTACATGCATGTCACTCAAACATATATTGGAATATATTGGTTTTAAATGTTTATGTATTAATGAAAGATTTACAAACCTTGATGGTGTCAAAAGGATGGCCGGTTATTACAGTACATACTCCACCAAACCCACCGGACACGAAATATTTAATAGGACTAGTTTTCTTTTCAGACATTGTGGAAATTCAATAATTGTGCGATGTCGACAGACCAAGTGGAATTAACTAACACACCTTGCTACACGTCCTTAAGTCACGCACGTCCCACTATTCACTCGCTCACACGCACTCACTCAACACAGATGAACTCTGAGCGCACGGACAGAGCACGCGCACTTGTCTATGCCTGAATCTTTATATAATGTCTGTGCCTGAGTGGTACCCACGAACCCGCAAAGGAACAGCGTTCCGTACCGGCCAACACGTGAACTACTACGATCGTGGCGTAGAGAACGCAAGGGAAAAGAACTAAGCTGCAAGGCCTGTGATTTGAAGTTCATTTTCAACCCCCGTTCAATATAAATTTATATTATAAATTTCAATATAAATTTATAATATAAATTTATATTGTAAATTTCAATATATATTTATATTATAATATTATTTTAAAAGTTTACAAATTGAAATTGGAAATGAAGGGAAGATTACAAGGAGAAATGACATAAAACGTGAAAAGTTTTGGCAGAATGTAAAACATATATTAGACATAAATTTATAGTCACATAGTCACAAATTAAATTGATAAATATTGCTAATAACACTGATCAACAATGTGAATGTTAATTAAATAATTTTAGCAGATTCGTATGCATTTGCGTCTTTCAAACCAAAAACTGAAGCCCAAAATTTGCCACCACGAACACTTTTTTTTGTAAAAAAAATGATTTTATCTTTATAAACTCAGGTTGCTAAACGTACTGGTTGTAAGAAAATCATCCTTTTTCGTTGGGTAACAATTCATTTATTTCTCTATATTTAACCTCCCGGGCATTCCCGCCCAGTCATTGTTTTCTCCAACAGCAGATAAGGAAGAAGATTCTGTACAGATAGTGTCTTTTTATGAAGCACTAGTGACATTTTTAAAATTTCCTCAAAAATGGCTCATAATTTTTCTTTAATTTTTTTTTACAGAATAGAGTAAAATACACTTATAAAGATAGCATAGGTCCGTTTTTCACTGTTAAATCTAATTTTCGAAAATTTCAAAAGTTAGAAATATTTTCGGCTTATTCCAACTATTACAAAATTGAAGATAGAGATTTTTCCTTCAAGTAATTATTTACTTCGTAGTTACTTCTTTTATGAAGGTCATATATTTTTTTAAAAATTTTAGTAGTTTTAGCGCAATATTGTGTGCAATATAAAAAATACCAAAAATAAGATTTTCACAAAAACGGCTCCATTTTTTCTTGGAACGTTTGTTAGGGATTAGTGCTAAATGTACTCTATAAGATAACATAAACGCCATTCTAGGAAACTCAAAAATTTTCTGTGAAAATGAGGTCAATGTTCCGCATTTAAGAAACGCTCAAACGCCATTTTCTCAAAAACGGCGCCAAATTTTGTCTTTTTTCTGCAGAAAAATTCTTTTTGACGGGCCTTGGTATCGAAAAAGTGGTTAAATTCTGTTGCTATGTATAGTAAATTTCTTCCCTAACAAGTGGTGTTGCCAGAATCCATGTTTAGTGGGTCGTTAATATCGAAAACTCGATTGACGGCAAAACATCTGTCTGTTCGTCCGTCCATCCGTCTGTAGTCAACGCTAGCGCCTAAGCATTTCAATAGATTTTATCCAAATTTATATTCCCCGATCGATCTTAACGAACCCGAGGCTTTGAGAGTTTCAAAAAGATATTTTGGTTTTTGAGGGTACTTTACATGAAGCCTCAAAAACATTTGAAAATTCTCTTAAAAATGGCTCCTAATTTTTCGATTAAGCTTTGTTCTCGGATAGCGTAAAGGGCTCTTAAGAGAGTGAAAGGAAGCTTAAGGGCAGGTCTCACAATCTTTAAAATCCCACATATTTTGAAAAATGCAAAAGTGCAATTTTTTGGGCGTCTTCCTACAACTATAATATTAAAGATAGAGATTTTGTCTCTCAACAAAATCTGTTATATACCGACAGATCTTAAAATAAGTCCACATTTAATTTTTCGAAAATAGGAGTAGTTTCATGTAAATTTGTGCGAAATATAGGCCATTAAAAAATTAACATTTTTTCTAAAAAATACTCCGATTCCTCTCCTTTCAGTTTTCTCCTCGTATGTATCAACAGACGTTAAAAAATATGACGCTTGTCCCATTATCTGCAAACTCTCCGTATTTTCGAAAATTTCAAAAAGTTAACATTTTAAAACTGCAAAATTGATAGCGATTTTGCCTTAAAGTCTTTTCTAAAAAATTACTCTTTAAAAAGGTCATGTATATTGTTTTAAAAAAACGAGTAGATTTCGCGTGATTTATGCTTGGAATTTACGCAATTTCGAAAACATTATTTTCTCAAAAACCGCTCTAATATTTTTTTCACTCATAGAAGAAGGGACGCTTAAAAATGCTGTGGGTCTCATTTTCAATGAACTCTCTGAATTTTCGAAAATTGCAAAATTAGAAATAATGCGAGGAAGTATGTGTTGTTGCAACGCCACTAGTTTATTTTAACGGACACAACGCAAGGCGTATCAAAAGTCGACCAATTAAATCAAATTTTACGATATTTACCCATCAAGAAAAATGAATCCGGTAAACCCATTAAAATAAAAATTAATGAATCATAAGATTAAACAGAGTCGAAGAACAATCAACACGTGGAGGGGTGCATTTTGATATCGTAGAGGGCATAAAAGAACAAGGCATTGATTTACCTAAATGTAAAAGCCAAATAGATAATGGCACGGCAGTTATGAGTGAAGTTTATAAGGTGTTCAGAAAAAAAATAATGAAGTTGACAATGCATTGCTTGTTCACTGAGCTGCTCATAATGTAAATCGTATGCTTAATGATGCCGTGAACGGAATATTAGAAGTTCAGACATTTTACTATGCGAGATGGAAATTATGTTTTCTCTTGTCATAGTGTAGACTCAGTGTAACATATCAAACATGATGGTTTAAGAGAGAAAGTGAAATAATCTTACATTAAAACGACTCTGATTTACAAGATGGTCATCACAGAACGATTTCTGAATAGCTATATGATATTTTAATATTTTGCAAACTTTAACAAAAATTATATTTTCTAAAAAAACGTCTGAAACGTATGTAAGCTTGTAACTTAAAAAAATAAATGGAACATTTTGATATTGTTTTTCATGTAGAACAGAATTCCAAAAATCCTCGTACTAACATCAACCAATACTGTTTCGAAATATCTTCAAAGCCCTGATATGGAAACGAATGAAGTAAACTAAAGAACATTTTGGTGAAATTTGCTAGAACCCACGATTAGCTTATGGCCAACAAAAATACAAACTTAATATTTACTATGGATACCTAGATATTGCCATTAACCAGTTGGAGCTACGATTTGTTGGATTAAAAAATACAGTAGCAAATTTAAAAGTGATTCAACCACAAGTTTTAATAGCTCCTTCGTACGATGTAATTTACGAAGAAGCAAAAAAATTCAATCAAAACACCCTGCAGATGTTTTGGAAAACTTGTCGTCTCAGTTATTGCTTTTGTGCATTTGTTTAAAAAGTCAAATTTCAAAACTAAGATCTGTGAAAGACCTTGAAAACGTATTAATAACTGAATAATGCTCATTATTAAAAAAATCCTTATGTGAACGAGTATACAGTATTATCATTATTTTTGACAATTTCTGTCAGGCTCGTCAGAGCCGAAAGAACGTTTTCAAAATTAAAGCTAATTAAAAATTATTTATGAAGTACAATGGCACAAAACTGAATAATTTAAGTTTTTTATCAACTGAGCGCGAAAAAACGATCTGATTGAAAAATATTTCTACTACTATTGTAGAATTTGTAAGTGCGAAGAAAAGACCAAAATTTAAATTTAAAATTATATCATGAAATTGCAAAAATGATTTTTTTCTGATAGCTTATTGTTATAAATTCAGTTTATAATCGCAAAATTAAATGAATGAAATGTGTTCAACTAGAGGGCCTCCTCTGTTGCACTTGCGCCACCGCTTCCAATGAAGCTTTTCTGTGAAAAAGATTCAAATTTCGCAATTACAGTGACCCTTAAACGGCATTTTCTTTCAAACGGTTCCAAATTATTCAACGCAAATTTCCATATAGGATGAGGTTCAACTCCTCTATAATATTTGTAAAGTAATATTTCGGTTCTACCATTAGTAAACCAAAAAATTGAGAAAATTAAAAAAATATGTATTTTGGGTGGCGATACACGGCAGCTGGCAAGAGGATGGGGAAGACCGAAAAGCGAGCCGACACCAATGAAATTAGGAAACTAATTAGCACGATAGTCTGTGCCATTCTGTAGAAACTCTAGTTTACAGCACAGTTTACAAAGGTTAAACTGAATGCGATTGTGGAAGAGGTTGATTTCTGGGCAAGTGTGTGTGTTAAGTTTGTTAGTTTTTGTGTAAGAGACTATGAGTCTAATGGGGGTATTTGCTTTGTGCAATTTAGGAAGATCGTAGAGTCTAGGCTCTAGGAGGAGAAGGGTTAGATTGTATGCATTGTTTATGATAGGAAGACAGGGCTTGCGAATTGTCAAGTTCTTGTTTAAGATGGAGAAGATACTTCTTGGACCTTGTTTAGTTCAGAAATTCAGTTGCATGAATTTTGAAAAATGTCTAAGTAGGCCAAAATGGTTTTCTTACAATGGTACAAAAAAGTTGATTTTCTTTAAGTGGGGCCCTAGTTTTATCAGCTAATTTTTAATACCTTAATAAGTTACTGTGGGTTTGTGGAGATGTGGGCTAAACATTGTTTTTGGCGTTTCTAATTAACACAAAGTTGTGGCGCAATTTTTAAGTTTTGAACAAGTGAGGGTTTGACGACAGTTTTGAGGTCGTATGCTGTGTTAGCTATACGATCTTTACTTTTGACATCTTAATTTAAGGGTTATGCGTGGTAGCAACATAATTATTTTTAATGTTTCTATTTAGCCCAAAATTATGGCGTACACATTTTTGAGTTTTGAGAAATTAGATGTTTTTGATTTTTTCACAGTTAAGGGTGAGTTTCGATGTTTTGAAAATGAGCTCAAGGAGCCCAAAATTCTCTTGTTTCAGCTGTAAAAATGTTTTGAATTTTGCATAAATGAGGATTCTAGCTTTACCAGCCTCATTTATGAAACCTTAATTGGAGAGAGGAGTTTGATAGCAAGAAATGTTTTTGGCGTCAATAATTAGAACAATATTAAGGCGCGAGAATTCCCAGTTTTTATAAATTGGCGTGGTATTCATTTTTATTCATTCCCTCATATTTTGGGGTGACTTTCGAAATTTTGAGTAATGGTCCAAAGGATACTAAAATTCTATTGTTTCGATGGTATAAAAACTTTTGAGTGTCGAGCAAGTGGTGATGCTAGCTTTACTATTGCAACGAGTCGTGTATCCCATCACACAGCGCGACCCCTGCGTCACGCTCTATTAACATATTTCGAGGCGAAGGGCGTCTTTCGCACAATTCGCCACGCTCAGATGCGTGCGCCGCTATTCAAGTATTCCCCAGCGAGCGTCCGCCCCCAAAACGCACCCTTCCAGTTTTGTGTGTAGCAGTAGGTGACTGACTACCGGAACTATGGCATTAAGAGGCTCGAGAGCAGCCCACCAGAAATTCCTGCGAGACAATAAATCACGAAGCTTCGTACAAGCTGCACACACGCGTGTCGGGTCGCGTAGGCATTAAAATGCGCTGTTCTCGTAACCCAATCACAGAACTCGGGCGATAGTGTGTCCCAGAAACGTTTTAACTAACCTATGGAAAGCTTCGCGCTAAGCACGCGATAGGACTGGCATTTTGCGAGAGGGGTGGGGACGGGAATCGGGGGAGCGGACGGCGCTAGAAAGATTGAACAATTGGAGAAAGTGTTGGAGCGACCGGTCGACTCTCAGAGCGAGTTCTTCGTTTAACGGCGACAATCGCTAGTCTCCAAGGTCCTACAAGCCATTATTCCAGCATTGGAATTTATTCCGGATGCCGAGCTAGGACAATAGGAGTAACGCCCATAAATTACACGAGAGGGTGTGCAGCACGATCATTCGGCCAATGATAATACGCGGACCAGGCGACGTATGACGACCTGCGACCCGCGCATCAAAAAACCGACTCTTCGATCTCGCGGACGACCTCCAGCCCAGCCAAGCGTCGTGTTCCTGCCAACTATAGGAAAACCCTATGGCATTTCAACGGGTCATCCGCTGTCACCGGCCGATATTTGGACGTGTAATCTGTTTCTGTGAGTTCACGTCCATTTTAGTCAATAGCCAGAGCAAAGCACTATACGAAATAGTATGTAAAAGAAACAATTAACCACAGTAATAAACGTGTCCCCGTCATTTTGGTCGGGTGTTCACACAAAGAAATGTGTATTATTTGTAGCCAGTACGCGAATGCAATCCTTCGACCCAGGGCGCTCACCCCTGAGATGTTTGAACGCCGGTGCCCAGACGACAGGTAGACGCCAGCGCAGACGCTTGCGGCAGCCGTCGTCTGCGCCGAGGAGGCTGCAGGTTCGAATCCTGAGTAGACATGGTCGTATTTGTGATTGTCCCTTCACCTATCATCTCATAATTCACACTACAAGGCGTAACAACCTTGTTGTAATCCAAGGATACAGCTGATCCTGGAAGAATTACACACGTTAGTCGTGTAGCGTGGTCAGTAATGGCCTATATGGCAGTAATAATAATTATTATTATTATATTTATATAATAATAATAATAATAATAATAATAATAATTATTATTATTATTATTATTATTATTATTATTATTATCACTGGACGATATGCATTTTTATTCTTGCTAAAATACTTGCTCGCGATTTCATTCTGTGGAAATTTCACGATTTTTTATTCCAGTATGTAATACGGGTATATCCGTAGCACACAGAGTAGTTTTCTTCATTGCTCAAAAATGCACCGGGGGAGGTGGCTCAGGGCATCAACTGATGTCCCTGCAGTCCCTCTGACCGGGAGGTCCTAGGTTCGAGTGCCGACGGTGGCAAGATTTCCGACACTAGCTAGTCAGCTAGGTGGAATTCAGTCGCTGTCTGGAGGAGAATTCCAGCGGTCGGCTGCTCTGATCGCTCTGATCGGTAGTTTTTCCGTGGTTTCTTCGATCAACACCAGGCGAATGCCGGAGCAATACTCTAACAAACGGGCCACGGACCCCGTGTGATCTCACCTTCCTCTTTCTTGTCCTGTCCTCACCCGTTATACACTCACTCACACACACAAGCATGCACTACACTACCACATATGCCAGGAGTACGGTCGGGAGCTTAGAGCTTGTCCCGGTTGGGGCGGTGTCTACCTGGTGAGGGAAACCCCGTTAGCCGACGGTAGGTCGGCGTCGGATCTCGCCATCCAGCGGGGGAAGATCACCGCCACCTCCCGAGCAAAAGCATGCACTGCACTCGCAGAACTAGTGACCCTGGTAGATGACGTGCCCGGCATCACTAAAACAATCAATCAATCAAATCAAAAATGCACCTCGACGAGGAAATCTTCCTTCGGTTGTATTCATTTACGTTTTTTTAAATCAATTGTTTGCGCATATGACATATGCTGCGCAGTAAGCTTTCCTGTAATGCAAGCAGCTTCCGGCAGGCGCTGTAATACGTCAAAACAAGAAAAAAGTTGGATTATCTTTATTAAATTATCCAAATTAATTTCACAAGTATGGACATTTTTCATTTGTATTTATTACTGTTACCTTTGAATATGTGTGCATCCAACATCCGCTTAATTTAACAGATCAAAGAAATAACTCGCATAAACGAATATTCTGGTTTGTAATTAACAATACTTCAATTTTAAAACAATCATCAAATAAATTACCATTGTCCAAAAATTTGGCATTATTCTTGGCAAATAAGGGCATTAATAACTTTAGTTTATTTTGATTTCTACGAGTCACCAGAGTAACGAGATTTGAAAGAATAACTTCAAACGGAATTGAACATTTGTGTAGATGTGTGTGTTTACGATGTTATATTCATAATATAATAATATTCTTGAAAAGTCACATTTTTTACATTTATTAATTTCTTTAACGCAGGCAAAAATCTATTTCAGAAATTATTAAATATTTTGTGAAATTTAAAATTAATACAATGGGAAATTGAGCCAGAAATTGAAAAAAAAATATGCCTAATAACACGTTTAATGCAAAATAATTGAACGTAATGGGAAATCAGAAAGAACTATTCAATACTTTCTACACCTCTTCCGCTTGGCAGTATACATTCACTCTTCCGGATAAAGTGACATTTCCTCTGAGCCACTACAGGAAGCGACACGCAAGCTACAGGCCTTAAGATTAGATTACTAAAGGAAGATGGCCAAAATGTTCGCAAATTCACTCCACGTACGTGCGCAAGTAGAGCTTCTGACTCAGTTGAGTGAGCTCATCCAGTGACTTCCCCTCTCTGCAATCGGGAAGACCGATGGCCGGTTTGCAAAGGTCGGCCGGATGGATGTGACAAAGCCGACCCCTCACCGCACTGCAATGTGCTCTTGAAAGAGTGACGTGAAAAAAAATCACTGTTCGTGTTCCAAGATACATGTTAATGAGTTTTTTCTAGTATGATATTTTAAACCCAACTCAAATAAACATTAATCATTAAGCATATTTTTATAAAACACTAAAAACTGTATGTACTCAAATAGATTCCCGATGACCGAGCGCCGGGAAATTAATAAATTATGTTTACAAAAATTGTAATCTGGGGGATATAAATTTCGTTTATTGTTCAGAAGCTCAGCAAGAAACAATACCATCATCCAGACTCTTTGTAAATCAGCACACATTCAGCTTGCGCGAACGAGCAAACAAACTTACAAACCAAAACAAACATCGGTGCTAATCGTATCGATCACTACCCTCGCATATTCGGAATGAAATTGGTTTTTGTATTTTCAGCCTGGTGGTGTATTGTTTTCACTATGGTCTTCGTATGGAAATTACTTCAAAGAGGTCGAATGCATATGTATATGTATGTCGATATTAATACTAATAATCCCCCTCTCTATTTTAATTTAATTGCTGAATACCCTACTAGTCACGACGAGAGAGGAGGGTTAATAATTTAGTTTGCACCATCTTTATGCCGTGGGGGGACGCGGAAAGAAACAAGATGTCCCACGCATGCCACAGCGGAGCCACGCTCCCTCAACAGACCAAGCGGCTGCTAGAAACTCGCAAAGTGGATTTTTTGATCCGTATTCCTCTATACCTCTACTCCTCTCATTGCGAAGCTACTTTCTCCTACTCCTGTATCACAGGAACTCTGTTGGCTATAATTTCATTAGTGAAATAGTCCTACCACTCGGACTTTGGAAATTCTCAGATAAATCCCCTCATCGTTTCGCGAGTCGGGGATTTATCGTCTATTTCCAATGCATTCGAAATATTACTTAAGATAATTTTTGATAATTTTCCGTTTTGGAAAATATCGTGCAGGCGATCATGCAATCCAGCCGAGTGGGCGTCGGTCATGCTCAAGGTTGTAATTACGATACTTCTTGAGCAAGCACACGAGGCCGCTGCGGCGGAAGCAACGGAGGAGGTACGCGCACCACGTCCTTGCCCCCCCCTAAATAATGGCTAGCTCTATTTTTTACTGGAACAGCGGCACCGTTGCATTTTGGAACTGCAACGGCATCTGCTCGCGAGAGAAGCAGTCAGATCTGCACAGCATTCTCGCTCGGCGCAATATTTCAGTAATGATGTTGGCGTTCTGTTTGAGGGAGGGTGGGAATATCACGCACATAAAGGCAGAAGAGCGTAGGAGCAATCACGCTCCCTTGCGGCACTCCGGCGCGGCGGGTAGATTTGGCATTCAGAAGCGTCCCTTGGAATGGTACTGGTCCAGGGGAAAACCGGGGAGTCCAGGGGACTGCTTCTTCTTGCAGCTGATCTAGCTGCAGACACTCCTCTTCCTGTCCGGACCCACCGGCAGCCTGGATACAGCGTCCGCGTTGCCGTGTTGAGCTGTAGGCCTACACATAATACAGTAGTCCGACGGGAAGAGAAGACCACCTTTGCAGCCTTCGTAGTGTATTGTCCGGAATTTTCTTTGCTGGATGAAATACCTCGGCCGCAGGTTTGTGATCCTTAACTATCAAAAACTTGTTCCCATCTAGATACTCGTTAAATTTTCGAAGTGTAGTAGATAATAGTAGGTAGGTAGAGTGTAGTAAGTAGTTGGGCGCACCTACGCTAATAAACACTGAGTAATTTTGACGCAAGAGCAATAGGGTGTTCCCAAATCATCGTTTTGTGAGAGAACGGATCCTAAGCCATTGTCAGATGCGTCCGTCGCTAGGACGAGTCTTGCCTCACTCAAAATGCCTTAGCTTGACTGCCTCCGCCAGTGCCTTTGTTATTTTCTCCAAAGCTGCGTACCAGGCTGGCGGCCACGAGAATTTGCCGCTCTTTCTACCCTGGGCGTTGAGCAGGACTCCTACCTCCGCAAAATCCTAAATAAATTTGGAATAATAATTTGCCTTGCCAAGAAAATATTGTAACTGTTTAATGTCTCTAGGTGAAAGCAAATTAACCTCTACATTGGCTTGTGTAGGCGCAATGCCCTCTTTATCAATCATATGTCCGAGTTAGGTTTCGCAAGGCTTAAAAAAGTCACACTTTTTTAGTTTTGCTGTTAACTCTGCCGCTTGCAGCCTTCCCAACAACTTCCTCAGATTTTGTATGTGCTCGTCCGTTCTACCCGTTACTACTATATCAAGACACTTCATACTACAATGCCCTCCCGCTATCAGTTGTTCCAGATATCTTTGAAATATTCGTGCTGCCGAAGCCACTCCGAACGGCAAACTTTCATACTGGAAAAGACCCAGTGGCGTATTTACTGTTAAATATCGCTGAGATTCCTCGTCTAACGGAATTTGTAGGTAGGCATCGTTTAAATCTATTTTTGAAAAATACTTACCCTAGGCTAATTTCTGGAATAGTTCCTCTGGTCGGGGAATAGGATATTTCTCAATTTCCAGCTGAGTATTCACCGTGGACTTAAAATCCCCACACACGCGAATAGTTCGTGGATCTAGAGGAAGCAGGAAATAAGATAAACTTATACGTAGACATTGGTTCACCGGTTACCTTGATTAACTTACGGACATACTGCAGGTTAGGGGCACCGCAGTGAAGTAGATCTAGTTTAAACTTGTGTTTTTTTCGGCAAAGCCGGGAAGGGACTATTACAGTATAATAATTTAATTCGGTCTTTGCGGCGATCCCATGTCCGTGACATTTCAATCAAATTTACTGATGAATTTGAAATGGATATTTTGATTTTGGCGGTACTTTTCATGAAGCCTCAACATTTTCAAACTTATTTCAATAACTGTTCCAAACTTTTCCCCCTTTGGTAGAGGAAATTGCGCAAAAGAAATAACATAGGTCCCATTTTCGTTGCCGTCCCAAAATTTTCGAAAATTACAAAAGTTCATAATTTTTCTTTCGTCTTTCTACAGCTGCAATAGTGAAGTAAACTTTTTTTCATTTTTCTCAATTAATACAATAGTGAAGATAGATTTTTCCCTCAATGAAATCTCATCAAAAACGGATCTTCCAATACGGTCATGTTACTTTTTCGAAAAAATAGTAATTTTGCGTCATATACGTGAGAGGGAATTTTTAAATTTAAAAAAATTATATTCTCAAAAACGGCTCCCAATTTGTATTACAATACCCCCCCCCCCCGCATGTAGCAAAGAACGGTAAAGAAAGTGCGGCTAGTCCCATTTTCAGCGAACCCTCTATATTTCCGAAAATTACAAAACAAAAACAATCCAAACTGTAAGTTGAAATTTCTCGCGCTTTGATTGACGAAGCTCTGTTAGTTCGCAAACTGGCAACACGGCGGTTAGAAATTCTCATATGTTTTGTCATTGTTGACGGTCGTGGTGATCGTATAATGTAGATATTTTTTATGGAAGGAAATAGATTGGAAGAAGGTAATAGTTTTATCTTGTTAGAACCAACACGTACACATCTTTCACTTTGAACCGTTTTCATCACTGAGTACCGTATTAAAAAATTGGAAGCTATTTCGATGTAATCCAGGCAAGCTTGGATGAAAATATTCTTGCTTGAGGGAGTTGGATGTTGGCGAACGGGTGATTGAAGCGAGTTTGGGGAATACGCAGAATTCAGCAATTTAAGATCCTTAAATTGATTTCGTTACCAGCTCCTTTGATTCCATGTGGCAGGAACTGATATTTCGACGTCTCTCAATGTTTTGAGAAGTATCCTAAAATACATATTCCAGATGAACTTCACGTAGCCATCTCCGAATTAATAAAGTGTCAATGTTTTTTAGAGCTATTCTACAGAGAAAGCGTAGAATAAAATGAATGAAAAACAACTATTACATTTTGTGTTTTTATTAATTAATAATGCGAGAGTTTAATGTCGTCCCGGCATTTTCGGATGAGTTAACTCTAGGTCTATAATAAATCTCTAACAATTATCTTAGAAACAATCATATCGAAGTCGATGACAACGGCGGCAATTAGAGAGAATGTTCTTATGAGTTCTTTTTATTAGATATTGAAATGGAGGTTCGCGGAGGGTATACAAGAGAGTAAATGACCTACAGCTAATTGTTTATCATGCAAACACCGGGAACCATCGTTTTAGTATCACCTGCGATGTATGCCTTTTCTGGCCAAAGCCTACTGTGGACCCACTCTTTAGGATGGGAGTATTTATTTCTTTAAAGGAGACGAATGGAATACTAGTAATATTGATTAATTAAACGAATATATCACACAACGTTGTCTGGATGAATCCTCAAAATGCTCTCGACAATATTTTCTTGTCCAATTTTTTTGATTTGAATATTTTAGAGCGGAAATCACAAAGGAAGTACCGAAAGTGGATGGCAAAAATGATTACTTTTCCAGCAGAGGACATCAAAGTGTCTGAAAAAGAGGGAAACCGCGGCCCCCAATTCTGTGCTTGCGCCGGCTGTCCATTCACCCATCTTCCTACTTCGCTTCTGAGTGACGAACGCGAGAAGACTTGCGAATGCGGGCGTCACCAGGAAGCGCGCTCCTCGTGGGCTGGGCGGATTTCCCAGCACTTCGGTATATAAGCAACGGCTGCCCCGCTCCCAGCACCAAGGCTGCGGCTACCATGGCGACTTCCTTCCCCGCGGTAAGTCGGCTCCAAGAGCTTTTCGCGTTTGAGCGTCTGGACAGTGTATGCGCAAAGGCTAGGGTAATTTCAAAAATACTTTCGCAAAATCAAGCTTTTTAAAGCCCTTTGCAACAATTCGAAACAAACATCTCCACTAAAAGAACGTTTCTCGTAGAATCCCCTTCCTAGTACAGAAGACTCATGATTATCCGAGATATTTGAGACCGAAACTCGCTTCTAAAAAACGAGTTAATTTGGAAAAGGAAAATCTCGAATTAATTTGGTACAGGATTATAAAGAAAATAAATTTTTAATTATACAAACAACTCTTAATATGTATATTCATACATAAATATTTTTTCGAGAAAAAACTTGGATAGAAATTAACCATTAAACTTAGAATACCATTATTGAGAGAATCCGATGATTCTAGAATTCCGGAGTCTCGATATTCCTAGAAATAGTTATGGTATAGTTGCACATGCCGATTTGCTAATGTATTACATACTTCTGTTTCGGTTTTTCTTTTAGTTATTTGCGATAAATAGGCGCATAGGTCATAGCAAACAACCATCTAAACAACGTATTAAGAGCGCGTCCATAGCAACGGTCGTTAAAATGCTCGAGTCCATTAAAAATATTTTAGCAGACATCCGGGTTCAGATTTTAGCAGTTTACATATTCTTTTTGGATAAATATGTCATTGCCACAAAACAGAATTTTGGGAACTGAATGTAAACAATTTTATTTTATAATTGTTTTGGTAAAGATATATTAAAGTTATACTTTTTGAAATTACCACTGAAGGTAATGTACACGTAGGCTTCCGCGGCTCGAGTCCATTGTTTCTAGGCTGTCCGGGTGACGCCGCGTCGTTGGCTGACGTTTCGCCTGTCATGTCGCAGGCTTGAAGCCGGCAGTACCCTGAAGAAGCCTGCGACATGACAGTCGAAACGTCGGCCTGTCTGCCAACGACGCGGCGTCACCCGGACAGCCTAGAAGCACTGAAGGCAATGCCGTATGAAGCTTGAGACATTCATCTTTGTATTACATGAAATCGATTCTCAAACTTTTATCCCTTTTGCTCTTGCCCCCCTCGTCCGTTTGTCTCCCTTTCCCATTTTGTCCCTGTGCCCCATTTGTCTCCATTGGCTTATTTCTTCACATTGTTCCATTTTTCCCTGCTTTCATACCCCTTGTCCTCATTTTGTCCTGTGATTGTTATTTAAAAATGGATTGAGTATATCTACCAACCCTTGCCATAGAACATTGAGTGTGGTGACAATTCTTAACTCATATGTGTTAAATGTTTATTTTGAATAAGCGATAAACTAGCAATAACAAATAACATTGTATGTAAAACATCCTCTATTAGTCATTAAGGACTTGTAACAACTACTTTTCTTTTTACTGTTGCCAATTCCATTAACTGGATTTTGGATAAGTGTAAGCATACCAAAACATAAATTTGGTGAAAGATTATACACAGTACACAAGTTAATGCAATCTTTTGAAATTAAAAACAATTTTTTAAATCATTTTAACATTCATGTTTATTTGATATTTATAATACACTAATATTATAAAAGTTAATAACTATAAAAGTATACTAAATATTATAAAAGTTAATAATCAATTTCAAAAAATTTTAGACTTCTAAGAATTTTTAGTTTACTAAACACCTGAATAAGTAGTTTTGTTATGTTAAACATTTTTATAAAACTGAGATTTTAAGCTTTGTAATAATTACTATTTTTTATTTTCGAACTATATGACTGTTGAAAATGTTATATTTTTAAAATATATACATTCTTTTTTTATCTCATGACGGTGAGGGAGGGGAACATTCATTTGAGAGGATATCAGCGTTTCTAGTTATTGTCAAATGGCACACTCAAAATAGTTTAAAGTTGCAAATGTATTTTTAGAATCGTGCCTTATATTTTCAAACGCCTTTTAGGTCTTTTATAAAAATTAAATTTGCGGACTATTTTCCTGCAGTATTTCTGGGAGAGAACACTACAACTAAAATTAGAAAATGGCAACTAGCAAAGTTGCTGATTAATGTTTTCAAATAATCAATAATATATACTCGACTGAAAGTTCACACTAGTAAAATAATTTTTTGTTTTGTAAATTTATGGAGATAAGTTACAATCATTTTAAATTGATATTTATTATGAAATAATGAATCTTAAACTCATGATTTTGCTTGTTTTAATAGGTACTTCTAAAGACTTTCCTCCTGATGACTTTGCTGGGCTTAGTTGTAACACAGTATCGTTCAGGGTACTTGCCAAAACGACCAGTTGTGTATCCACGATTCCTGGGTGATGAAGATGCCACAATTGATAATCGTTTTGGTGGAGCAGCTACTACAGATGGATCTCTAATTCAAGATCAAGATATTCCTAAAGGATATGACCCGCAAATGTGGAGGACAGTTGCCTCTTGGCCAAAGGATAAACAGCCCTATTGGTTTGTGAATGCAAAACGCCCCAATGCTGACAAATAACATTCTTCTAAACATTTTGTGTCACACTAACCAATCTTTGTTGTATTTAAATAAAATGCAAAATATTATTTTTGCTCTTAATTTAATCCATATAGTTCATGCTATATCAGCCTTCCCTTTATGAAAGCAACAAATTCTGAATTATTACTTTTAATGTTTGATTTTATTGACACAAGAGATATCAGGAAGAACACCCTGGCCATAATCACATGTAATTTTTATACATGTAAAGAATTAAAAAAAAAAGGACTTTCATAACAAAGGTAATTTGGTGACGTAATTGGCAATAAAGCACTTATAAAACAATAAACTCAACATTCTTCCCTTCTGGTGTGCATCTCCACACATCTTCCACAATTCTCTCCTCTGGTACCTTCAGAATAATATGGAAAGTTCAAAGAATAACACACCTTTTAAATAGAAGTGACAGTAGGAATTTGAAGAGTAAAATAAAAACAAGATTCATAATCAGAGTAGTTACATTCATCACAGTCCTCAAATACAGCGAAAAGCATATAGCTTATAAAATTGTATAAATCATTCACTCCTTATAGGGAAAGAGTACACACTGATGTATGCTATTAAAAGGTGATGTTACATACAATAATTACACATTGTAACAAAAATTTGCACTTGAAGAAAAGGAAATGATTTGCTAATCTTCACTGGTACAATACACCATACCAACTAGCAAGATGCAAATTTTAAAGCAACAAAAACAATCACTTCAATGGCCTTTTCGAAAGACTTTTACTGAAGAAAAAGAGTCTTTCGTTGAAGTGAAGATAATCCTTTCTCAAACCACACCTAACCTCTGCACACACAGAGAAGATCTGCACAAAGTTGTTATGTACACAGTGAAGAATCATGAATATGTGTACTGCTAATATGAGAAAAAAAAAAAAAGGTGCATTTTTAAGCACAATTCAGCAATAAAAGTTAAAACAATGCCACCATAAATAAAACTAGATTCACAAAATTTGTAATAGAATGTCAGCTCTCAATGTACCTGTCCATAGTCATATATATTCATATTACAGAGTAGGTACTCTATTTTACATTCGTATATCATCTTAAGAAAATTAATGACTGTTTCACTTTCTTCATATTGCGATAACAAAATTTCAAAATGAGATATACATTAAATATAATAAAAAATGTTCACAAACCAGATTGTCTTTCACATGCTAGTTTCTATATTAACAACTGGACAAAAAGTCAGTTCAGAACCATGTGTAATCCCTCAAATAAAGTATGTGAAAAGAATTATCCAATCCTAAAATCAAAGGTAAAATGTTTGAAGTTTCTTTTTACAGATATTACAGAAATAGTAATATTAGTAGTAGTAGTAGTAGTAACAATAATAATGATTATGATAATAAATTTCAATTAAATCCATAATAAGAAAGATCAGTTCCATAATATTCACACAACTGTCATAACATTCACTTAACCAGCAAATGCATTAATATCCTAATGTAAGTATTGTATTGAAGATTAAGGTGAGATCATCCAAACAAAATAATTTCATTCCATCATCTTCTAATGATTAACCAAAACTTATTAATTTGGTGCATTTAACAAGTCAGCTTTCAAGATGACTTACTACTTCATTACCTCCTCTGAAACCTTATGAAGCATACAAATACAATTTTTTGATAAATTATTGTTCATCATAATCTTCTAAGAATTATTATTAATAATAACAATAATGTCCTAAAAACACTTTATGAACTATTGTTTTACTGATGTGTTAATCAAACTGGAAAAATTATAATGCATTATAAATTAAAATTTTAATAGTTTCAGATATGAATTTTTATTCTGATGCTGTTTTTGAAGCCTATTTCAGGATCTGAACACTTTTTTTTGCTTAAAAATAGACACTTGCAATCAAAAAAAGATTGTTCAAAGGATTAACATTTCTGTTGACCAAAACTCAGAATACTTTTTAATGGGACACAGGAAAACTTGAAAAGATGAGGGCAGTATAGAATCACAACTCATTACATAGTCAGTTCAGTGTGTTCCAACAAATTGTAAGATCACTTTTATTAAGGCCTCTCTGAAAGTATTCTACTGGGGTCAAACTGCAGTAATTTCTATTGGGGTGAAAACTGCAGTAATTTGTCTTGCATAGTTTATAATAAAATGAAACTTGAGAAAGGAAAAGTATTTATCATTCTCTTTGGCTTGTAAATAGGAGTGTGGAAACATGGTTCTTTACAGTACACATACGCATAAAAATTGTCTGGCTTGTAGCAAAATAACATCCATAAAAAAGTTTCGGTATCAAACACTACAAATGCACATTATCTTATATAATAGTTCAATAAAGAACTAGTTAGTGAAGTGATTATTCTATGTAATACATATACAACAGTTAAATACTGTACTCTATGCTTTAATTTAGTTTAGTGTACAATAGTAAACAAATATTTAAAAAAAATACAGTTCAAACATTATTCACTGAATGAACTCAAATTTTAATGTGATACAATTAAGGTACTAATATAACATCTATAAAACAATTTCATGGAATGCAGTAAATAAACTATTCAACTACACAACAAAAATAAACAATTTTTGAAATTCACAGACAAATCTTACAAAAGTAGGAATTTTTAAAAACTTTAATTACCAAATACGACAATTTGTCCTCTCAGGACATTTTAATACTATTTTTAGGCCTCAAGAGAAATTACTATCATATCGAATCAAATGTTGGACATTTCATTACCTGAGCTTGCTTTAAGAGGAATGAAGACATTGAAACTATGCAGCACACATGGCTTTTCAGCACAAGAACCACAACCATTTGAGACAGAAAAACAATTTTTTTTTTTTTTTGTGACAACTCAGTGATTAATCTCCAGAGAACCATAAGACCAGTTTTATAAATATTCCAGTTTTGTAATCCAAATATCATAGCAAACATTAAAATTATATTCTTGATTTGAAAATAACATTGTATCATTAAATGATATTTCCTAGATATGATAAAAATTAACAAATTTTTTCAACATATTTCACACACCAGTGTTTTGTGATGCTTATGACCACTGATTGGGAATGTGCATGGTATAAAGAGTGTTCAGGAATTTAAATAATTTTCAGTATATTCTGAACAATATAATTCGAATTATTTCATAATAAAATCTGATTTTAAAGTGGAATCCACTAAGTGAATAAAACAACAACTACTGTAATACAATTAAAGGAAATATTTATAATCTTAAGAGAGTGCGTCAAACATCAATAATCAAGAGCAATTTATATTGATATACCACAATTTATATATTCCTTGTAACTTTTCTTACAAGGAAATATAATAAGATTAATTACATAATGGCTTGACCACAATATTTGCTTATTATATCAATTATATGAATCTTTTCTTTTGATAGACCATGAAAGTAATTGCCTTGAAAGTTAGGATCCCAATTAGTCTACAGCAATAATTAACACACATGAAGCTCTCAACAAAGCCATTAAATGTTTCTTGGCAATCCATTAGTATACAAATTTGGCTTGACATTTCAAGATCACATCAACATTTGAAGCACTTATACAGCAATATTTTTTTCTCACAAATAAATGGTTTACAAAATTCACAACTTGTTCAAGTTACATTATAAAAAACATTCAACATGAAACAGTTGAATGCATTTAATAACAATTATAGCAAAGTGTCGAAGATTGAATATTTATTTATTAGGTATTTTTGAACACACTTTTTTATTTTGAAAGTTTAAATTAAGGATATTAAAATTAAGGTATAATTCCTTGTGCACAAATGACAAATGCAAATAATTGGGAATAATGGAATGTTTTGAAAAATGATGCATCTAATGGGTTACTTCATCTGATACCCTTATACTTAGCTTTCACTTGAATTGGAATCCGTGAAAGGCCAATGAACTCATAAATTCAAAAAGAAAAGAAAAGATTTGCAGAAAAGGACTGTGTATGGGAAGCACTAAATGATCCACAACTTTCAATGAAATCAAGTTTTTTCGATATTGTTTTCTGCACAAGAAGACATATATGCAGAACAAACTGCACATCAGAATGTACAACATTAAACAGTTACCTTCAGCAGTCAATAAATACTTGCAGAATCTAGCCAGTATTAGGAAAACAAATACAAACATTTTGAGCTGACCAATTCCCAAACTATCTACAAATACAAGTTAATAGAACCTCTGACTGTAACTTCACCTTTGACTTGCTATATTCACTATTACACAAAATACAGCTCAGTGGGCTGTCTGATAGTCATTTATTCTCAAGCTCTTCTTCACCTATCAGTCTTATCATTGCCACATTTAACAGTTGCAGTAGCTATTAGTAAGAGTCTGTTATATTTGCAGTCACAAAAGTTATATTTTCTTGAAGTAGTCACGATGGTTTGTGGTGACAGATTTCATTATTTACGATTTGTAATTTAACAGTATTAGTAATTGTACTGGAAGTTTTAACAGCAGAAAGTAAAAAAAACAAAAAGTTTAAGGGAATGTAATTATTCAACGTCTATAAACAGTCTCAGGACTCAGTATCCCACCAACTTTTAGAATACGAATGTTCCCTCACAAGCATAATACCTTTCAATATATTCAAACTTGCATAGCAGTAGGTGACCTTCAGTTCTTAGAGTTTTCTTTTAACTTTTTTTTTTTGCATAGGTACAGGAATGTAATGTACGTGTGCGTTTTATCTACAGTGCTATTTCACTGAACATTTCATTGAATGAAAACTTATCAGAAAAGCAAATTCTTGATACTGCTTTTACCTTTTGATAAATGAAAATGATTTTTGTTCTGAGCGCTTTCCTAAAATTTTCTATGACACTGCTTTTCATCAAGATTTGTTAAGTATTTAGGTTCGGTTCATTATCCAAAATCACTTATCAAAATATGACACTTCTAAAATGAAGCTCATGAAACATTAGATTATAATTTATGTCTGCCAGAAGAAACCTCTTAAAACTAACATGATTGCAAAGCAAACGATTGATCTGAAATTTTGAAAAACTTATTGTCTTTTATGAAGAGTCTTGCTTAACATCCATATTAGGAATGTAATCCATTGCCATTAGGCATGCGAAGACTGTCATTACCATCTTGGGCTTGACTTCTGTTATATCTTCTGGAAGTGCGTAAACTCTGGCTCCCATTTTCCTAGCCATCGAGATGGCATATTTCGCATTGGCTAGGTTGTCCTGAAACATAATAAATGAAATCAGAAGTGAAAGGGTAAATTTTCTTTTCAAATAGATAATGAATCCAAGAAAATCAAGGAAAGGTAATCAAGAGATACAAGAAAGTCAAATAACATAGCTTATGTTTGAAGAATGGATCAAAAAATAGAACTTCAAAAAGTTGTCAGTCCCTACAAAGAAGAACAAAACAACGATGAAATGCACATGGAAAAATGAAATGGGAATTAGGATAAAGAAAGGATAAAGAAACAAGGAATTTTCAGATCAAGTGGGCGGTTCAAGAAATGGAAAGAATTAAGAATTTCATAATAATCATACCATGATCCATATATTCCCCTCACCCCTTGCAGAAAGGAGAAAGAAAAAACTAAGCAATAAAAAGAGCAGAATATACCATATTCTATATAATATACATAGGATCCAGCAAAAAGACCACCCGTATTTGAAAAGGCAGTTACATACAAAGATACAGAAAAAAAAATTTCTTGTGGATATTTGGCCATACATTCAGCAGGAAAATACATAAACATTAAATAATAAAAATATAAACACAGAAAAATACTTATATTGTGAACAACAAATACTATGCTATTTTACATTAGTTGGTTTTAAAATAGGTCTTGTAAATGATGTGGTCCGTTGACGACACATTGATGAAGTTGGAGGAAGAGGTGGTTTTGATCCCTGTATTACACATGAAGTTATTCTTGTGTTACTATCTTATCTTCCTCGTTTTTCTCCTTTATCTTGTGTGTTTATATTGTTTCCGTGCTGGCTTCCTGACCTGAACGACCCAGGATCAAAACCCAACATAAGTTGCGATTTCTATCTGTCAACTTCTATTCAGGGCGGCTCTAAAGTTGACTCCGTCTCATCACCAAGCGAGTACCACGAATCATTCATGTGGGTAAGAGCAGCTGGAGTTAAGTGGTCCCCCCCAACCTCTTAGTTGTGCCGATGGCAAAGAACAGATTGAGCCCTGTCTTCACCTCCCTCTTGGGCCACACCAGCCTATGTGGAATTGAACAGGAATACCTTTACCTTTATTATATTGTTCTTATAACATTCTTTATTTCTTGGCTAATCCAGACTTATTAGTTTGTTTTCAGGTTTGTCACTGCTTTTTGTACATCTAATTGAGTGTGATTTTCCCCTTAAATATTGTTCTACAGACTTGGCATACCCACACATGCTCTGCTTTTGTAGTATTTCTGTATCCTTTTCCATTAGTTCGGTGCATTGAGCATGGAAAATCTTTTTGCATTTGCTCCTGTACTTCACATCAACATTACATGTTTCCCTGCATACTGGGCATTTGGATTCTTTTTCATTATACAATTGAACTTGGATAATTCAAACATCTTTAATTCAAATTTTCTCTTGTTCCTGAGCATTTTTATATCTAAACAATATCATGGGTAATTCAAATGTATTTTTTTGTTAAATTTTGTACATGGGCATTCTATTTGTCAATGTAATGCACTTCCTTAGTAAAAATACAAATAATAATGGTAAAGTTTATTTTAATTAATTTAAAGTAATTGTTTTAATAATTGGTTTTTCACAACTTGATAATCACAACGAAAACTGATTATCAAAACACTATCCAACATTAGGGCAACATCACAAGGAATGCTTCCTTCTCAGACTGTGTTAAAAATCTTCAGTTCAAAAATGACTGATGTTGATGTTGATATTATCAATTCTGGATTACTGACTGTCCAGATTTTTGATGTTTGAATTATTAATGCTCTACTGTATATTCATTTAATAAATGTGTTAATAGTATAATGAATAGTTAAAGACATTGCAGAAAACACTTGATCTGACAGTTTACCACATACTAAACTAATTCAAATAGAAATGTTAAATAATTGTTATAATGGATTTCCTATATTCAATTATGGACATTAAAATTATTAGTTTTAAAATTTTAAAAATTGTTTCCAATATCTAATATTAATTTTAGAATACAAGTGCTGTTGAAGAATTCGTTATTGTATGTGGGGGGACATTGCAATACTTACCTCTTCAGAGCCACCAATCTTGACAAGATCGTAGTTAATAGTTCCAGGTTTAATAGAATCAATTAAATCAATTACAACTGTAGCATCTGCAACACTTGGATCCTAAACAAAAGATTTCTTTATAAGAAGAAAACAATATTTTTAAAAAAGTAAGTTTTCAATGATAAATCCAAGGAAACAAAGAATTTGCCATGACCTGAGGTCAACCGTCTTCTAATAATTTCCCATTGTACTTAAAAATGTTTCATCAAACAAAATTGTACAATGTCAAAGAATGTTAGAATTTGAACGACCATATTAAAGAGACCTTGAATTACCTGAAAACTCTTCAGAGAACTCTTCTTTCCAGCTTGCGACAACTTAGTGTTAACCCATGTTACTATTTCCTTCTCAACAATGGGGCTACCAGTATTAGCCAATTGTGTTAAAATGGAAAGAGTGTAAGCTCTCATTAACTGCCAAATTAGTGCTGCAAATGAATGTAATTATTAACAAATCAGAAATTTAACAGAATTAATATTTCAAGTGATAAAAATAATTAGTACAATGCTGGAAGACTTAAGTAACAAAATATTTGAAATTAATCTTGTATGTCTTGACATGCCAAGCAACGTAACCTAATGGAATAACCTTCTAATGGAAAAAAGGAATATTTTCTGTAATGGCACGATCGTTAAGGTAGGTTTACCAAAAACTCTCTACGAATTTGTAGAAAATATTGAATTAAGAAATGCCTAGCATCAATTATGGGGTCTCAAAGGAGGGGATTGGCCTATAGATGTCTCAGACAGACTCACTAAGAGTAAGAGCAGTGTAGAAACAAACAAAACTGCCATGTCACAGGGGGCAGGAAGCAGATGACAGAAAAGCGTGGAGCTGCGTAGGCGAGACGATGACGACGTAACGAAAACCGTAATTGAATTAAGGAACATCGATGAGTGTGTTACCCTAGACGAGGTAAGAGATGCTGTCACACGCATTACGGGGGAATTCCCCCCGGTGACCTGGAGGCTCTACAAGGTGTACGGAGGCAGACAGGTAGCGACTGCACTGCTCCCTTCGCGCCAGGCAGAAATTCTACTCAAAGCAGAGAACTTTGAGATTGGCTGGCTTACTTGCCACATTAGTTTGAGGCACCAGGTCAGCAGATACTTTAAATGTCAAGGCTTTGGCCATATCTCCACCTCTTGCAAGGGCCCCGACAGAAGTATCCTACAAATGTGGCAAAAAGGGACACTTGGCCAAGGACTGCAGAGGACCAGTTCAATGTATTGTCGGCAAAGACCAACCTTGAAGACAATCATAAGCTGGTAGCTATAAATGCCCTTCCCGCACTGCAGAACTAAGGAAACTCGGTAAAACAAAGCATGCCTAGGTTCCTTCAATTAATTTAGGCAAAGGAAAGACCTCCCAAGATCTTCTCATTCAAACAGCAAGGGAAAGACAGGTGGATGTCTTACTGGTCAGTGAGCAGCACGATATTGACGACATATCCCTCTACCATGACACGACCAGACGTGCAGGAATTATAATATTTAACTCCAAAATAAGAGTATCTAAATTTAAAGTTACAAACCAAGGTTATGTATGGGTAGAAATGGACAGTCTTGGAATATATAGTTGCTATGTTTCCCCAAACGACCGAGTAGAGAAATTTAAGAAGCAAATCGATGAACTGGAGGCAAGCATGAACTCAGCCCCTGGTGAAATAATATTGGCTGGAGACTTTAACAGCAAGTCCCCGGAATGGAGTGAAAGTAGAACCGATCGCAAAGGTGATATTGTTTGCGAATTCCTGGCAAGGAAGGACCTGGTAGTCCTAAACAAAGGGAGCTCATGTACATTTCAAAAGGGCGCAGCTTCTTTGATAATAGACTTAACAATAGGAACAGCAAGGATTGCCAAGAATGTCCTGGACTGGCAGGTTCTCGGCGCTGAAACACTTAGCGATCACCGCTATATTGAATTCTCCACTTCAGCCGTTGGAAACAGAGCTAGAAGAAGGAATCAGCGAAACATGGGTCCATCTTGGAACACCAAAAAGCTAAAAGAAGCTGATGCCATAAAATTCCTTGATGAAGCTAAATTATTGGATCCATGGAGTGGAGTAAAAGGAAAAGTGCAGAGTCCCTCCAAGAAGTAGTACGGGAAACGTGCGAAACCGTTAAAAATACGTGTGACATCTCAATGCCCAGACGTAGGAGCCCAAAGGGGGAAAACCAGGTGTATTGGTGGACAGCGGCTATTGCAGAGCTTCGTCAAGCATGTGTTAAAGCTAGAAGACTTGCAACAAGAGCTAAAACGGACATTCTGCTGAGGGAAAATTACAAGACCGCTAGCAAAAGACTAAAATCAGAGATTAAAAGAAGCAAAACAAAATGCTGGAAGGCCCTATTAAACGAGGTGAACAACGACCCCTGGGGAAAAGCCTACAAGATTGTTATGGGCAAATTTAAACCTTCAACAACCGCGGGACTGGAAGACCTGGCATGGGTGAAGGCAATTATCAAAGACCTTTTCCCTAGCAGAGAATGTTGGGTAAGGAGCAGACCTTCTGACTACCTCTTCGACGAAGCCAACCGCTTCACGAAGGATGAACTAGTCCAGACGATGAAGAAGACCAAGATTGGAACTGCACCGGGGCTTGACGGAATTCCAAACGCGATCCTGAGGATAGTTGTAAAAGAATACTCAGAATGCCTTTTGAGAGCCTTTAACCAGTGTCTTCAACAAGGGAAATTCTATAAGGGTTGGAAACATCAGAAACTACTTCTCATGCGGAAAGGTATCAAGCCAATCGATCAGACGTCATCGTTCAGACCTTTGTGGCTGCTGGATACGATGAGCATGTTACTGGAGCGTTTGCTCCTTCTACGACTAAAGAGACCTGTCCAATTTTCAACGAGACAGTTTGGATTTAGAAAGGGACTCTCGACGATAGACGGGATCTCGAAGCAGTCCACCATGCAGAAACAGCAAAAAGGAATAAGAGTTTTTGTGCCTTGGTTGCGATTGACATCAAAAATGCCTTTAATTCTGCCAGCTGGAAAGACATCATACAAGCCCTAGTAGCTAGGAAGATCCCTGAATACCTTGTGAGGATCCTGGAGGACTACTTCAGTGAGAGGAAAATAATCTACACTAACGGGTATAGGGTTGAGGAAGACATGACGTGCGGTGTCCCAAAGGGATCAAGATTGGGCCCCTTCCTGTGGAATATTCTATAAGACGACCTGCTGAATATCGAACTCCCAAAGAACTCCAGTCTCATAGGCTATGCCGACGACACACTGATTATATGCCACAGTGACAACGTGGAGGATGAGTAGGTATTTTGATGGCGTTACTGATTTAATTGCAGAGTCAGATCAAGGGGAGGGGTTTTTAATCCTCAAAAAAGAGGCCCAGAGAAGAAAATAAAATGGTAAAAGTGCAGGAAAAATAAAAATGAGAAACCCACGAAAAACTTGTAGAAACGTTTAAAATATATCAAAAATATAACTGTGCGTTTGGCTTTTAGATAGGAATGGGAATCCCGAATCTAACTGTATTTTAGCCCAGTGGTTCATATGGGAAATGTCTTGGACTGTTTGTAAATCGATAACATGTGCATTTATTTAAATTCTATGCATTTAAATCTGTATTATAGAATGAAATTCACTAATCCTTCATTGTTTAGCAGCTCAGAATTCAACCAATTTAATAACTAAATATTACTATTTTAATTTTGTTTAAAGCATTTTATTATTGATAATTTACTTAGGTTATAATTTATATTATATTTGTGTGTGTATATATAATATCACGCATGCTTCCATACTGCATCCCCCCCTCCATTTCAGTGCAGCCGGTTACATTGCCAAGATCAACACCACCTTCCAGGAAAGGGAGGTCCTTTCATCTTTACAGGCACTCGGATCTGGAATATATGGCTGGGGAATTGGAGAGGATTCTGGTGAGTCTCTGAGAAAAGCTGCTCGGCGGGCCACATTACAGGACGCCTCAAGCTTAGATCTTTCTAAGAACCCAATTACATATAAATTATTATGTTCGGAAGCCTAGTCTCAATTTCACAAACATTTCAACGGATTGGCGCCGAAATGTCATTGGGAAAAGTGAAAACCTACTCCGATACCATTCATTTCAATGGAACAAATGGAAGGCTACATCTTGCCGGTGGAGGAGGAGGAGGAGGAGGAGAGATACCTGTCGTAGTTCGATAGGTAGATGAACAGGAAAATGCACATTTGAGCTATGGACAGCCTGTCTACTTGTGCACTGGGGCTCCCCCACCCTCTCACCTGTTTACAAAGGGGCTACTAAAGTGGGCGAGAGATCAGACAATAACAGAGTGACCATTGATTCCAGAATAAATGTAGTATAAGTGGTAGTATTAGTTTCTTGGTGGGGGAGCCGTGCATTGGCTGTGTATACATGATGCACTGATACACCCTATAATATCGATATGAATCAGAAGTATGGTTTTCCATGCATCCCCCGATGCCACAAGGACTAAGCAGGTCAACATCGATTAGGATAGAGGGGGGATTATTATAATATCTACATCTATCTTTAATTTATATATTTATTTATTTATTTATTTGCTTTTTCACAAAAATCACTTACCTAAAGTAAGAGTTGCATTTCCATCATTCAAATCTTGACCTGCAATTCCCACTAAAGAGAACTTAAGCTGTCGACCCAGTTCAACTGCATAGTTGCAGTTCTCCAGCTTTTCCATAAATTTACGCAATTTTGAAAATTTCCTAAAATAATATTAATGTTCATTTCCATTAGTTCTATACAAGTTAATATTAAGTTACATTGAAAAAACAATAGCAAAAGCAAGGCAGTTTGAGTAAAGTTAACATTTCCAAGAGAACAATTTAAAATTATGAAATAAATTATTTACATGTGCAGACTGTATTTTGTTTGGAAATTCAATGACAATCCAATTTGCTTATCAGCTTTAATAAGGTAATTGATTTTTTGATTTACTTTTGGAACATCTAAAAATATTTCTATCTCTATACGTATTTTATTTTTCAAAATTTAAAAGTTTAAATTTCAAATAAAACTGATCACACTGGCAGAGTTTTCTCCCACAAAACTGTTTATGGGCATACATGTAACTTGAAATATAAACTACTCTAATTTAAAAGAATATTATATTTTTTAAACTTACTTATGAACTTTGTTCCAATTAACTATACCAGGTCTAATTATGTCATACAGCTGGAAGATTACAAGACCATCAGCCAAGTCAGAATACAACCAATTCACATAGGGCATAACACCCATTGAATTCATCCAGTTGCGATATGCTGCATAAAAGTTATTTATTGTTAGTACCAGGAAATTTTTAAAATTAATTTGTACTTACTTTCGGAAGAAGAAACAATAAAATAATCAAAAACTTATAAACAGTATTTTTAAAAGGAGAATACAGTAAACATCCTAATAAATTTCCATCATGGTTTTAAGAAGTTAACACATTCAGGTCGTACCCCTCCAAGTATTTTCTCATCCTACAGGTTGTGCATTTTCAGCACTTTTCATTTTGTATTTATATAACATTGTAGAGTTGGAGATATTTTCTTAAATTATGCTTTACTAACCAAACGTCGGCATTAATATTATTTGCATATCATTTACGTAGGTGGCTTCTTTATAAATATACAGGGAAATGAAAAACCTGAGATTTTGAAGAAGAAAAAAAGAAAAAGAAAAAAAAAAATAGTTTACCAGATAATTTTTAACACTTACAAATGAAGATGAAGAAAAAGTTTAAAAAATGTATTTCAATGTGCTTAATAATTACAATAACAATATCTCATTTTGTTCTTCATTGTTAGAGTACGTGCAGTTTTCTTTGAAACAATTTTACAGACTCCAACAAACTGGCAACAATGAGCTACGCTTTCCATGCAGCTCTTCAATTTTGTCCTAAGAATTAAATTTTATACAGTGTTGTATCTAGTGAATTTTATGCAATCTAAACAAAGTATAAACATGATGTGAAACATTAGCTCAGAACTATCCCAAACAGCATCTACTTTGGGGGAAATCTGATTCTCGAGACTGTTGCAAGCGGTGACCTGAATGTGTTAAAGGCGAAGTTGCAAAATTATAAAACAGTACAAACTTTTCTCTTCACGTGTTTCTTCAATTGTTTCAAGTCCTATTTCTCCTTCTGGTCTGTCTAGTCCAGGATGATTGTTGAATAAATTGGCCACAAAAGCCAAATTCAGTTTGTATATACCATTGACAACATCACTAGGAGTTACAAAACTACGACATCCCAATTTTGCAGCTTGCTGCAACATTATTTCAGCTCGAGAGAGATGGTTAGGTTCCTGAAACATGAACACAATAATGTAAATACAATGCAATTAATAATTAGAAAGTAAATCTCTAAAACACACATAAATACACCAGCGTATCTTACTAACCATCAAGGCCTCCATTGATACTCCAGCATCCATAGGGGCAATTTGTTTCAGCAGATGAGAATAAATTTCAGAGTCCACAATGTCTCCCTGGAAGTTTGTACACCTCCTTAAAAACAAAATGACCACGAAGTATTGTTAATACTGGAATACAGTCACAAAAAAAAATATTATGAATTAATAAGAATATTTGTAAACATTTGTGTTTAAGTACCATGAATTTGTAAACACTAGAGAATCCCTTCAATGGTATTTGTTCGGTAGGACACTTAAGATACATTTCTGCCGCTTTAGAGAAAATTATTTTAGAAATTGTAAATGAAGAAAACAAAATTGAACACAAGCTTGGAAAGGTAAGAAGGAAGATAAACAAATCCAGTAAAAATTAAAACAAACTAAAATTCAGAATAATAAAATCAACTATACCAATATCAAAATGAACAAATTTGTGAGGCATACAATTACAAATGACAAATTACAATATACAATCTACAAATAGAAAAGAAAGAAAAGAAAAGAAGAAAAACAAAAGAAAAAAGGAATTCATGAAATTAAATATAAATATCACAATAGTAAACAATTATTAACAATCTGGAAAATTTATCAAAAGAATACACAGAAATTTGAAATATTCATACATTAAAAATCAGCAGTGAAACACTTTAACCATCCATCAGTACTTGATTTTTGGCAGAACGCAACAAAACAGTGTTCAGGTACCTCAATAATAATTATTAAATTGTATTATAAATATATAGCTATTACTATTAAATTAATTATTAATTTGAGGCATGTTTAGAGACCTAAATGTTTATAAATCATGCACTGAGTACACCTATATTTGAGTAATGCAGTTGGTACACTTGGGTCAAACAGACCCTGATAGTATTTCCATTTTTTATTATTATGAATTTTTCTGAAGTGGGTCAACAATGGGCATATACTAGTCTAAAAGTTTATTGACACTAAAATTATTAATATCTGCAACAAATACATATAACAAATTTAACCATAATATTGTTGAATACCCAAGAGGTGAATTTACAAAATAATTGCATGTGCCATACTTTAATTGTGAGATGCGTCCGGAAGCTGAATCACTCACAGTGTATTTGATTCAAATCTATTACCTGTGTTATCCCTGCGGCTTCCAAAGGTAATTTATTTACAAACAATAACGACTCATCAATTACACAAGTGCAGAAAGATAGTAAACTCGGTAATTAACAAAATTCAGGGAACCAACATTTGAAACATGTGAATTGGAGAGTTCTTTATAAAGAATTCTATGAAAATGATGATTAACAAACATTACTCTAAAGACTTAATTAACATAAATGTAATTTTGTTTACTGTATTATCTTTATTTTACAAACCATATAATATACTTTTGTAAAGAGCAATTTTGGTGGTTCTTTTAGTTCTTAGATTATTCAGTACAGTCCACCCAAGATTATGAAAAACTTTCATAGTCTCAAGATTAGATGTTTTCTACATACAATGTTGCTTATCTATAATAATGTTGAAATGCAAAAAGCCTGCTTCGTACAAGGGAGCACAGCTTCATTTTCCCACATTATCATTTGTTTCCCATTAACCAATAATATTTAATACTGTTATTCAAGTTATAAAAAAAAGTGTTGGGAGTTTTTGATTTTTTTAAATTTATTAAAATGGATTTTCTAAAACTGAAACTTTGGTGAACACTATTCTATAAAAATTAATGACTACCTGTCATTAATACTGGTGAAACTGCCATCAAGACGCTGTTGGCATAATGCTGACAATAAAGACTTATCCACATTAAAAAAAAACTTTCATTTTTATAGATCTACCTTAAAATCTCAATTTTTGTTTATTAGATACAAGAGTATTATGGAAAACAGACAAGTGACGATTGCAACACACAAAGGTCTTTATTGACCTCAAAGTAATACATGTTCCCAAGTAAAGTCTATTGATTCTAGGAAACAATAGTAATAGACTTATGATTGGGTAGTTGCTGAAGATGGGCAGTACCAAAAGTGCAGTAGTTTTTTTTAATTATAAAGCATAGACAAATTAAAATTATGCTACTCAGAAGTCAGTGTGAGACTTCATAAGCAAGGTATCATTGCAGGTCTTCAAAAGTGCTGGAGGGAACCTTCTTTTAAGATTATTGCTCATTATCTATGGGAAAATTTAACTTTTTTATTATGTTCTGAATGTAATGTTTATGTGCTGTGTGTTGTTTTCAGTTGCAAGTTTGTTTCAATTAAGTAACAACAATTTGCATTACCCACTGTTAAATAAAGGTCTTTATTCTCAGTATTCATAGAAAGTTAAGATGAAAATATAACAATAAATAGTAGAGATAAAATAGAATACAAATGTCACCATTATTAGTGGAAGAAACCATTTAGAGAATTACAGAAACTATCTTACCTGTTCACACCAGCACGTTCCAGGTGATGGTTGACCCAGCGAAGTAAAATGGCTTCTGGAGACAATTTCATCAAGTCTTCAATTCTTTCTCCATCAGATAATAAGGCAGTAAGACCTGGACAATTCTCTAAAGTAATTTGATTGAAAAGTCCAATCTGGAAATAACAACAATTTGCTGAAAATAACTGTATATAATGATCACATGAAATGCTACTTCAAGGTCTATGATAGATGCTGAAAAATAACCATGCCAGGCAATATGACTTTCCAATTCATTCCCATCAGCAATATATAATAGAAATTTAAGTTGGTAATATTTTCCAGTCGACTCCTTGATCCCCATTTCTTATCCAACTTTGAATAAATTGAGAGAGACAAAAAAGGTCACTAATTTTCTTTAAAACAATTACATTATAAGTGGAAGGGGAAAATACTGTTATTTCAAAAAACATGCAGAAAAATGTTTGTGAATTTAAGATTAAATAATAAAGAACTTACTCTGATAATCTGCCACAAAAGACCCAGCACTAAATGAGGTTTACCCTTTGCTAAATCGTGAGCATCAATGTTCACTATATTACAACCAATGGCCTGTGCAGAATTAAGTGCTAATGTCAAATTTTCATGTTTAGTGTAGACGGTCAGATTCCTCTTGTTTATTGCTCTTTCATCAATGGTGTCAGGACAGGAATGGTTTATTATTTTACTGGAAAATAAACATTCTTTTAGTCCATTTGGCTTAAACAACAGAAATTTCTGATGAAGTTCATAAAGCATAAATTTGAAGAACCAACATCAAGCTGCTTTGCAATTTAAAAAATAAAAAATTAAAGTACACATTCAACAATAAGTCAATCTATTTCTTATTCACACTAGTTTTTGTAACATTAAATCAACATAATTTCAACGTCAAAATATTACTGAACAAAGATCCATCATAATATGAAATCTAATGATCTTTAACAAAAAAATATTTCAGAGCAAAATATTTTATGCAAAGATATTAAGTTACAGAAATTAACGTAGCTTTACACATTTGTCAGTACATTACTTTGCAGTATACATTGATGTATAAAATAATTTATTATTTTATTCAGAATGATACACCTATTACAGAATTTCTTGCAAACGACAAAATATTCATAATGGCATAATGTTTTTCACTAATAAAAGCGTGACTGTATTTAATAATATTCATAATAACAATAATAATAATAATAAACTCTAGCATTGCATCATTTCACAATATTTTTTGTACATGCATTTCTTGCATAGCTACATACACGTACTTCCTACCTACATGCATACAGCTTGCAAATAATTTTTTGTCTTACTCAAGGAGCTTATTCTTACCATACAGTATCTTTGATTTCAACAGGCTTTTAGTTTTTTTAAATACTGGCTTATTTTGGAACTGTGGACGTAATTATATTTGTGGAATACTCCTATTAAATACTAGAAATACAATACTTGTTACAGTTAGATTAGGATATTATACAGTAGATAAATTATCCGCTAATAATTAACATTTCAAAATGTTATTTTAATGCTACTACTTATATAATAATAATAATAATAATAATAATAATAATAATAATAATAATAATAATAATAATAATAATATTGGAACAATACATATCAATTCTGTTTGCAACTACATAAAATTTAGCAGTAGTAGTACATTCTATGTTTAAAACTTGAAATGGTGAAGAGGCAAGTGTTTCTTTTTTAATTTTTTTTAAGGGAAATGTTGTAATTTGAAAATTCCTTTACACTGTAGAACATGTTGTTAAGCAGGAAAGCTTTCAATTTACTTTTAAATGTATGAATTGTGTTTATGTTTTTAATATCATTGCTTAGTTTGTTGTAAAGTGTAATGCCCTCTATTAGGGAACTTTTTTGATAAAGTGTAGTTTCAGAGTGGGGAACATGTAGGTTATCCTTTTGACAGGTGTTGTAGTGGTGTACATCAGAATTTAAAGTAAAAGTGTCTTTGTTTTCCATGAGAATTTTCTTTGTGGAGACCACTATTTCAAATATATACATGCATGGTAGAGGAAGAATCCTTAGTTTATTAAACAAGGGTTTGCAAGACTCCAGCTTATGAGTGCTAGTCACTGTTCGCAATATTCTTTTTTGGATAATAAATGTGCAAGTGCTTTCAGAGGCATTTCCCCAGAATATTATTCCATATTTTAGGTATGAGTGCACATTTGCAAAATATATTGCTCGAAGTGTCTCAATGTTGGAACTTGACCTGAGGGTGTATAGGGCATAGCAAAATTTGCTGAGCTTGTTAAGATTTGAGATGTGAGCATTCCATTTTAGGTTTTCTTGAATTGTTAGTTCGAGGAAGGTAGTTTCATGAGATATCGTTATTGTTTATGAGCAAATGCTGTGACAATTTTTCTTTAGATCGGCGATTCATGAAATTTAGAGAGACTGACTTGCTGGTGTTTATGATGAGTTTGTTGTCTTGAAACCATTTTACTAGTGCTTGCAAAGTTTTGTGAGTTTCTTTTTCTTATGATTGTTGTTTTTTTGCTTTCATGATTATGTTTGTGTCATCTGCAAACAAAATTATTTTGTTGTTCCTTAAAGCCAAAGGCATGTCATTTATGTATATAAGGAATAGTATTGGCCCAAGAAAGGATCCTTGCGGGACTCCACAATTTATTATTTGAGGGCAGAAGTAGAATGAGGAGATTTTGTTTTCTTTAGTGTGCTGAAGGGCAACTATTTGGTTATGGTTGGATAAATATGATTTGATCCATTGGCCTGCAATGCCTCGAATCCCTAGCATTTTTAGTTTTCTTAAAAGTATATGATGGTCAATGATGTCAAAGGCTTTTGACAAATCTAAAAAAGGCCAATGGGAATTTCCTTCTGATTTAGTGCAACAAGTATGTCATTTAAAAAGGAGAAGATGGCTGTCTGTGGATCTATTACTCCTGAAGCCATGTTGTGCATTTGTAAGGACATTATTTGCGTTGAGAAACTGTTCGAGTATCATTGAAAAGCCTTTCCAGAATTTTTGAAAATCCTTATAACAGGGAGATAGGTACTATATATATATATATATATATATATATATATATATATATATATATATATATATATATATATATAGTATAGATAACAGGAGATAATACTAATAACAATACTAAAAACAACAATATAACAATATTTACTAAGTCACATACAATTACAATAGTGTATGACCAGACAATATGATATTTTGGGTGGAGAGAGGGAAGTTACATTATTGTTCAGGAGCAAAACACGGGGCCATCTCAGCATTTGCTCAAGGACCTA
>JAZDUA010000579.1:0-62500 GCA_038098605.1 Gryllus longicercus | reverse complement strand
GAAGAAGAAGAAAAGGAAGCAGAAGAAGAAGAAAAGGAAGCAGAAGAAGAAAATACCACTTACCACAAGAGAATCCCGTCTTTCACTTTATCATAGAGAGCTTTTCCTTCTGCATCAATAGGAAGCAAATGCCTTAAGTCAGGATCCATTCGTAAATTACTATTAATCCAATCCGAGAAGGCTAACTGTTCTTCAAGTCGAACAGAATGTGTAGTGCCCTCACTTGAAGCATCAGACATGCCACCAAGTGTCTCCAGATTCTCTTTCTTGGAGACAACTTTCTTGAAGGTACTTGCCACTTCGTTAGCCTTCAATTCGGAACATAGCTGCGAAAGAAGGAAACTATTACAATTCAGACATTTCTAAAACATTGGATTCAAATGAATAATAAAATTGCTGAAATATACAACTTAAATCTAATATCTTTACCAGTTGGATTCAAGGTTGGGTGACTGATAAGGTTTGGTCAACTTTATATCAAAAATGCACACCGACACCATAGCTGTTCCTTGCGGCCAATAAAAATCGCAAGGGTCGTTTCGGTGGCACTTGTGGTTTCGGCAAGCATTTTGGATTCTAACACCAAAATGTGTGCGCCATAATTCAATTCAATAATTATTCCACTAGCTGTCACTAGTGGCGGTTCTTACTTAGTCTGCGCGGTAAAAAGCCCACAGATAATCCAAACAATTCTTATAAGATGTTAGAAATATACATTTTCCGTTTCATAACCCTCAATATTCAAGATTTTGCTGCAGTGCCGATGCGGATGAAATCACTTTGAAACCAAGGGCGCCCGTCGAGCGCCCTGGCCGGCGCACTTTCGCCCGCTTAAGCTCTCCTGCTGGGATTGCTCTGGCTGCGCAGCCCTACATTTGTGTGTTTCTGAGTGTGTGCGTGCGCGTGTATGTGTGTGTGTGTGTGCGTGTGTGCGTGTGTGCGTGTGTGCGTGTGTGCGTGTGTGCGTGTGTGCGCGCGCGCGCGTGCGTGTAGGTGGGGGTCTCACTCAGAACGCGGCGGCCGAGTATTACTCGCGCACCTTTTCTTGAATTGAATTTCGCGGATTTCGCGTGAAAGTGCACATGTTCAGTATATTCCTGACGGTCTTGAATGCGTCGTTTATGAGGTTTGGGGAATTTATTTTCATTTGATATTACGTTTGTTGATTCAAAATGTACATTGATGAGCTCTTTGTGTAAAGTTGGCCGTTCTGGAAGGAAGTCCCTCTTTCTGCACCTCTTGTGCACACGAGTATGTGATTTCGAGATATAGCTATGGTATAAGTGTTATTCTTGTTGTCGTTGCTGCTGCTGCTGCTGCCGCCGCCAACAAATCATCTTCCTCAAGGAAAAAAGACTCTACTGACTTAAGAGAGAGAATGCATTTTCGAAAAATTACATATCTATCGTTATTGCAATATATATCAGGGTAGTGAATTTTTTGAAATAAAATAATTTTATTTCGTTATCATCACTACAATAACTACGAGTGAGATCATAATATGAGTGTAAAACGGGCCCAAACAAAATGCTTTTTGCTAACACAAAAAAATACGTAAGTAATGTTTGAATAGATACTATTACACTTTGTTTTAATTACTTTACATGAATTGCGTACTTTTTATTACAAATTGTTCTGAGCACTGGAAATTACATTTCTGTCCGATGGTGCTGAAGCCTTCAGTTTGTTGGCACACTAGCGGGCTGAGGCTGTCATCATTTTGTTGAAAGGAAAAGAAAGAAAAAACAAAATCACTACAAAGGCGCACCGACAATTTCTCCCGCGCGCGCATGTGTGTGTGTGTGTGTGTGTGTGTGTGTGTGTGACAGGCTCCACTGTCGAATTTTTCTTATAGAGAAATGCTTAATACTTTTGTAATTTGTTAAATATTCGTTTTTAGTAATTAACAGTCGAAAAATAACTTAAAATCACAATAACTTAAGCAAGAACTTAGATACACGGAATCGATGCAAATTTTGAATGTTTTGACATATTCAATAAGTAAATTTGACTTACAAACAAATCATTCTTCTTCCTAGTGAATTGATACTGTTCATATTTTGTTCAAAAATAATTTTCAAACCTACTGCAGTGGAGCACAATACTTTTTTTCGTACACTGCTTTCTCTAAATAATTATATGGGATAAACGTCCACCAAAAAAATCTTTTTTTTTCGCCCAACTGTCACGCCCTTCCTGAACCAAGAGTCTTCAATAATACAGCATTTTCTTTTATAGACGTGAAATTACAAATTTGGGAAACACTACAGAAAAAATATTAGTCACCATTAACACTCCAAACGAAACAGCTAGGCATAAACCAGATACGTTGCAAGGCGTTTCTCCCATTAGTTTCCACACATGACAGTTTAAATTTGCCATTTACAGAAATCACCCTTGATTCAACTTCAGTTGCAGATTATACAAACCTTAGTAAGCATCAGGTAGTTGAAATAGAACAATTAGAAACCCAACATTTATTTACGCATTTGAAATTGTTCTTTATTGTTTCCTGAGAATAAGCTTTAAAATTTTGTCTTCCTACAACAACAGTATCGAACACAGATTCTCTCCTTTTTCCCTCCTTTTAAAATTGGTTGCGTCTACAAGTGCATTGAGTGCTTGCACTAAGGAGCAATCCTCCTTTGACTAGTGGCCAGTCTCGTCGCAGTCAGTTGTCAAAGAGGGCCGCCAGGTAGCATCTCTGCGTCCGCGCCTCTTACCACGCGCTTTTGGGTCGCTCCCCAGCGATCAGAAGCGGGAAGGAAGTAGGATAGCGGTGGGGTTCAGCACAGCCCCTGCGAAGCAGGCAAACTCGTTTTCTTGGAACAATTTTACACGAGCTTGTCCGGAAATCGAACCCGGACCTCGTTGGTGAAAAGCAAGCGACTTCGCCCTACGTCACGAGTGCCAACTGAATGTAATAATACTCAATAGAGTCGGTCATCAAAATCCCATTTTTAAACAATGTCATGTACTATTTTCTGAAAATACGAGTTACTTGCACATTTTTCACGTGAAATAATGTCAATTTTACAACAACATATAGAAACAATTTTTTCAAAAGCCGCTCCCAATTTTTTTCTTATTTTTTTACTCAAATATAGCCGTGCTCTCTTAAAAGAGGCATACATAAAACTAGGTGCAAACAGCCGGTGGAAATATTTTTGCGGCTTCAGATAATATAATTAGACAGCGGATATTTAGGTATACACCTATTTTTTTTCTGGGTACCTTGTACTAAATGAAGTATATACACATATACACACATATATACACACATACACACATATATACACACATACACACACATATACACACATACACACACATATACACACATACACACATATTGTAGCGAAACCGATTTCCTCATGCCAGGAAAATTAAATTAAACAAACTGACTCGGCCACCATGAGTTCGACTGGGAACAGATTGCGACATGGCCTCACGCGCGCAACCCTGCTTATCTGACAGCCGTCTCCGCCTCCGGCACATTAAGAAAGTCGTTAAAGGGTCAGTCGTCGACAGATTTACTGTGGAGCACGTGTTCGCATGGCCAGCTGCGCGAACCTTCTAGATCGCTTTTGAAATCGACATCCAGTGAATCCGAAATCGACAAATTCTTTCACGGACAACGCCCGTCTTGTGCGAGCATGTTCTAGAAGGGCAAAGAAAATCCTGGACGCTCACAGTTATGCAAAGAGTCGGAACTCCATTCACTACCCCTGTCACTATTGGTCGAAATAACGTAATGCGCCATTTCTTTCGGCCAATAGCGACGCAACTATCTTAAGGAGCCAGAACATGCGAGAAAACGAGTTGGGGGTAAAAGTTAACCTAATAAGATTTGACTTATAAAATTGGCATTCAAAGCAGGGCAGTCGGGAGAGAAACTTCTCTGGGAGGGAGAGCTATTCACCGACCAGAGGCAAGTTCGCCTCTGATGGACTTAGAAAAAACTTCGGTGTGGGCTATTGTAATAGAGCAGAGTAACGTGGGCAGAGAAAATTCTCTGAAGCGGGAATCAGTTGCAAAGTGAAGCGAATGTGTCGCTGCAGGATTTCTAGACTTTCCAAAGTTGCAATTGTGAATAATCACGAGTATCAGAAGAATCCGTGACTGGTTACTACGCTCTTGAAATCGAGAGTGACTGCTGGCCGACCCCGAGCTCAACCAGACTGCCAGGCGCCGTTACAACGCCGCTCCCTCGGCCGTGCCGCCGCCTTCCCTTGGCCGCGCCCCCCCCCTTTGGGTGACGCCTTCAGACGGCCGATCAGCTGACGTGCGTGCCTGGGTGGGCACAAGGACATCGCCCCGGCCGCGCCCTCTGCGAAGGTTGCCGCCGCCTCCCCTCGACGGCAACGCGCCCGTTTCGGGCCCACAAAAAGAAACTTTACCAAAGGCAATATAATTCAGGGTATTCATCCCTGCGAAAATCCTGTAATGCGGTGTCGCGCTAAGACACACTGATCTGTAATATTTGTTACCATTGTGATGCTAACTATAAGTCTTCCTAATTTCTAAGCTTTACACTGGCTACTAACTTTTCATCTTCTTATCTGTCCACCTAATTTTCAGATTTCTGATCCTATTTACATGTGTAACTTCCCTGGGGCATTTTGAATTATTTTGCCCAGGAATAAAAGTGATTTTACCAGTGATCAAAGTGTTTCTTTCATGTTACCAGTATCTGTTAACGATTCCTTCCATCACCGACTGAGCTATTTCAGGGCCGCTTACCGGGCGTTCTCTCACGAGACGACCGGGAGTGTTACAATATACACACATACACACACATATACACACATATACATTTTAGGTTTATTTGAAATTTAAACCCGTCAAATTTAAAGCGCCTAAAAGTATCTTTCATTACATTAATCCCTATCTTACATCACATTAATCCCTATTTGTGTCTAATTTACGTTGTTCGTGGGTTATTTTCCTTTTTTTTGTGTCGCTTGAACAGACCAGGATAATATTGTAAGTTGCATTAATCTGCAAGATAGCGAGAAATAAATAAAGGACAAGGATCTTGGTATAAAAGCCTCCATGCCACTACTTCCTGGCTTCGTGGAAAAGCCTGCCTCCAATTCTAAGACAACGCAATTGAATTTCCGCGAAAAAAAGTGATCTTGACTGATAAGAGAAATTCATTTTCTCTTCAAAACCTGGAGAAAGTATTAGTAATTTATTGTGGGGCAAAATACGGTACGAATAATATTAACTAGAGGGCAAACATGACACTTGTCCATAATAAACAGTATTATCGCAAAATATACAATATTGATTTATGTTTTTATCTTTGATATGTATAAATTATAAAAATGTGTGTTTTTTGTAAGTTTCCTGTTTTATTTGTGCGTAATCTACCATTTAAAAGTCCTAATTGAGATGCTAAAAGAACCCTTTAGGCACCTAAAACGCATATTTTAAAACCTAAAAATCCGCGGTCTAATTATTAAACATGACAGTTTCAAATAAAGCGAGGAAATATGCGCGTTGTAATACACGAGTCCCACCACCTTTTTGAAATCTTGAGATTACTTCATGGAAACAAATGTGGAAGAGAGGCGTGCAAGTACAGAAATATTACAGAACTTATTTCACACAAATCTATGAATGGCAATTTGCAACCTGACACACGTTTATCAATAAAAATGAGACATTAAATGTGGCATATTTTCTGGTCAATGTAACATTATCCAGATTGTCCACAAAATATGTATTTACTTGGACTCTTGTCACATTGTTCCAAGCAGTTTGAATTATTTTTTGATAAAATTTAATAAAACGAAACGAATATTTTAAAATAAATATAACAAAATGTAAAAACAGATTAAATGCTTAAAATGAAAATAAAAAAAATCAGACGAAAAGTACAAGAATGAAAAAAGGCACAGATAAAGAAACAGTAGAACATGGAAGAAGGCAAGAAAGAATAAATAAATAGTAAAAGATAATAAAGAAACGTACGTAGGAAAGGGATGAAAAGAAAAATAAAATAAATTATTTCCTATCAGATGGCCGAGATCACTTCGGCAGTAGTGCCGTAGCGGGCATGGGCGTATTCGTATGTGTGGGCGGTGAGCGGTGTGTGCGGTGAGCGGTGTGTGCGGTGAGCGGTGTGAGTGTGGTGAGCGGTGTGTGTGGTGAGCGGTGTGAGTGTGGTGAGCGGTGTGAGTGTGGTGAGCGGTGTGAGTGTGGTGAGCGGTGTGAGTGTGGTGAGCGGTGTGAGTGTGGTGAGCGGTGTGAGTGTGGTGAGCGGTGTGAGTGTGGTGAGCGGTGTGAGTGTGGTGAGCGGTGTGAGTGTGGTGAGCGGTGTGTGTGGTGAGCGGTGTGTGTGGTGAGCGGTGTGTGTGGTGAGCGGTGTGTGTGGTGAGCGGTGTGAGTGTGGTGAGCGGTGTGTGTGTGGTGAGCGGTGTGAGTGTGGTGAGCGGTGTGAGTGTGGTGAGCGGTGTGAGTGTGGTGAGCGGTGTGAGTGTGGTGAGCGGTGTGAGTGTGGTGAGCGGTGTGAGTGTGGTGAGCGGTGTGAGTGTGGTGAGCGGTGTGAGTGTGGTGAGCGGTGTGAGTGTGGTGAGCGGTGTGAGTGTGGTGAGCGGTGTGAGTGTGGTGAGCGGTGTGAGTGTGGTGAGCGGTGTGAGTGTGGTGAGCGGTGTGAGTGTGGTGAGCGGTGTGAGTGTGGTGAGCGGTGTGAGTGTGGTGAGCGGTGTGAGTGTGGTGAGCGGTGTGAGTGTGGTGAGCGGTGTGTGTGGTGAGCGGTGTGTGTGGTGAGCGGTGTGTGTGGTGAGCGGTGTGTGTGGTGAGCGGTGTGTGTGGTGAGCGGTGTGTGTGGTGAGCGGTGTGTGTGGTGAGCGGTGTGTGTGGTGAGCGGTGTGTGTGGTGTGGTGTGGTGTGTGGTGTGGTGTGGTGTGGTGTGTGTGTGTGGTGTGGTGTGGTGTGTGGTGTGGTGTGTGGTGTGTGTGTGTGGTGTGGTGTGGTGTGTGTGGTGTGTGGTGTGGTGTGGTGTGGTGTGGTGTGGTGTGGTGTGGTGTGGTGTGGTGTGGTGTGGTGTGTGGTGTGGTGTGGTGTGGTGTGTGTGGTGTGTGGTGTGGTGTGGTGTGGTGTGGTGTGTGGTGTGGTGTGTGGTGTGGTGTGGTGTGGTATGTGGTGTGCGGTGTGTGTCGTCCTCTCACCCCGCACTATCATTTCACCTTTCATATCCCCATGGCTAACAACCCTGGGGGATAAAAATCTGATCCAGCTAAAATGCCGAGAAATCTGATAAAAATTACATGCACCTCTGCCACCGAGATTAGCCTTCCTGAGCCCGGGTAAATGCAGGGTGCATGCACGCGTGGTCTAAGTCGGCCTACACGCGAGCAAAAGATTTGCATAGGGAACGAAAGATTAACAGCCAGCTGCCAGCTGCTCAGGGGCGACGCCCCGCCCCCTCCCCTCGCCTAATAGTTTGGGACCTCCCGGTCTCCCGCGCATGAGCAGATGCACGAAAGTGATTCGAAACTTGAGATGCGCAAAAGATCGATTGTGCTTTAACGTTCGAGGGTGCACAAACTCCAAACTGTTTCGACTAGCCGGTACTTTACTTCGATTTTTTAACGTGGTGTCTCAAAGTCACGTACGAAAAAGGGAGAGGGAAGGCTGACTCCAATACGGAGTCGTAAACGTGGGCGCTGTAGTGACGTTGCAGCTCCCTATTGAAGTCTGCCTTCCCACTGTATAAAGCATACACAGGCCTTTGAGCGTGGAAAGAAATTCAAAGTCGATTAGGGAAACCTACATATTTCGGCAGAGCGGATCACATGCACAAATATCAGACAAGAATTCAGAAAACAGACGTTGGGAAATATTCATTCGCAAATCGCACTATTAGGGACTAGAACAGTTTGCCTGTGACAACAGGGAGTTTTAGCGCCACGCGTAAGGTAGCGGCGTTATGCACTAATAGTCACGTGACGGACCTTGAAGTCATAACGTCTTACCTTAGGCCTAAGGTACGACCTAATACTTTCATAAATAGTGCAAGTCTGTGGGTATCTCTACGGTCACCTTACAAGAGGCAAAATGGCCGCCTAAAACAGAAAAAGTTGAATTTTTCCAATTCTGGTAAACCGATTCTCGTATGTGAGGCAGTTACAATTATTCCTTACGAACTTCAGAAGGCTGGCAAGAATTAACGGGATATGTTGGACAGGTGACAGAAAAGAAATTCGTGAAAAGGAGATCAAATCACATCTTCTGGATAGGTTATGTCTTATGCTCATAACGAACGCTGTTGTAAGGTGTTTCCTATATTTTCAAGAAAAGCAGATCCAGACTTCATACTCATCACGGAGGGCCACAAAATATCTACTCCATACACAATGAACATTTTTTTATTCTGTTGATTCGTAGCGTGTTTTAAATGTCTCACCACTAGTCTACACTCTTTGATATATTATGGAATTTCTCTGTTCAACGCTTGAAATGCTTCCTTTGTTATAATGCATAACGCAATGTAGCAATCGCTAAAACTCTTCTGAACGGTGTTCATTACAACTGTATAAAGGCGTTTGTCACGTGATCAACAGAGTTTAAGGATATCTCCTTACGCCTGGCGCTAAAACTCCCTACTCTTAGATCCCTTTCCGCAAAACCAAGGCAAATTTAAAAATAAATTAGTTTCCAAGACGTTTTGTGTGTATTACAAATATCTTCAATATTATTCAACTACTAGCCTACTATGTTAAGATGTATAATAAATAATAATAATAATAATAATAATAATAATAAATTATAGGCAATGCAGTGGCGTTGTGAAACTGAGGGAAACTAGTGTGGAAGAAAGACATTACAGCTCAGTCATCCGCAGTGCGGTAAAGTGAAGTGTGGTGAGGTGGAGGACTACGAATGATTGCATGGTGAAATGTTCACGTTAATTTGTAAGTTTGTAAATTTCGTAAAGTTGTGTAATGTTAAATTAGTGCATTCTGCCAAAAAGTTCTCAAACTTAATTGCAGAGTTAATAAATCTAATCTACAACAAATCTTTAAAAAGACTGGAAGGCGGTGGCGCTGTTATGGCTACGGATTCAGATTCAGCCCGTCGACATACATACAGAAGCACGTGTCAAGTCTTTAATTCTGACAACCCCTCAAGCAAAACAAAAAAAATCAATTTCACGACGTTTTTTTTCGCGATTAAAAAAACGGGAAGGCGGTGGCGCAATTGTGGCTTCGGATCAGAGCACCGACATACATAGGGAAACGTATGTCAAGTATTTTGGTCTGACTTTTTTCCTTGTGTGTATTTCCAAAGCACAAGCGAGAGAGCGAGCGTATGTGAGAGAGAGAGAGCGTATGTGTGTGAGAGAGAGAGCGTATGTGAGAGAGAGCGTATGTGAGAGAGAGAGCGTATGTGAGAGAGAGAGAGCGTATGTGAGAGAGAGAGCGTATGTGAGAGAGAGAGCGAGCATGAGAGAGAGAGCGAGCATGAGAGAGAGCATGAGAGAGAGCGCGCGAGCATGTGAGAGAGAGCGAGAGAGAGAGTGAGCAAGCGAGAGAGCGAGCATGTGAGAGAGCGAGCGAGAGAGCGAGCATGTGAGAGAGAGAGAGAGTGAGCGAGCGAGAGAGCGAGCATGTGAGAGAGAGAGTGAGCATGTGAGAGAGAGAGAGCAAGTGAGCGTATGCGAGCGAGTGAGCGTATGCGAGCGAGTGAGCGTATGCGAGCGAGTGAGCGTATGCGAGCGAGTGAGCGTATGCGAGCGAGTGAGCGTATGCGAGCGAGTGAGCGTATGCGAGCGAGTGAGCGTATGCGAGCGAGTGAGCGTATGCGAGCGAGTGAGCGTATGCGAGAGAGTGAGCGTATGCGAGAGAGTGAGCGTATGCGAGAGAGTGAGCGTATGCGAGAGAGTGAGCGTATGCGAGAGAGTGAGCGTATGCGAGAGAGTGAGCGTATGCGAGAGAGTGAGCGTATGCGAGAGAGTGAGCGTATGCGAGAGAGTGAGCGTATGCGAGAGAGTGAGCGTATGCGAGAGAGTGAGCGTATGCGAGAGAGTGAGCGTATGCGAGAGAGTGAGCGTATGCGAGAGAGTGAGCGTATGCGAGAGAGTGAGCGAATGCGAGAGAGTGAGCGAATGCGAGAGTGAGCGTATGCGAGAGAGTGAGCGTATGCGAGAGAGTGAGCGTATGCGAGAGTGAGCGTATGTGAGAGTGAGCGTATGTGAGAGTGAGCGTATGTGAGAGTGAGCGTATGTGAGAGTGAGCGTATGTGAGAGTGAGCGTATGTGAGAGTGAGCGTATGTGAGAGTGAGTGTATGTGAGAGTGAGTGTGAGTGAGAGTGTGAGAGAGAGTGTGAGAGAGTGAGTGTGAGAGAGTGTGAGAGTGAGTGAGTGTGAGAGAGTGTGAGAGTGAGTGTGTGTGAGTATGTGAGAGAGTGAGTGTGTGTGAGTATGTGAGAGAGTGAGTGTGTGTGAGTATGTGAGAGAGTGAGTGTGTGAGTATGTGAGTGAGTGAGTGTGAGTATGTGAGTGAGTGAGTGTGAGTATGTGAGTGAGTGAGTGTGAGTATGTGAGAGTGAGTGAGTGTGAGTATGTGAGAGTGAGTGTGAGTATGTGAGAGTGAGTGAGTGTGAGTATGTGAGAGAGTGAGTGAGTGTGAGTATGTGAGAGAGTGAGTGAGTGTGAGTATGTGAGAGAGTGAGTGTGTGAGTATGTGAGTGAGTGAGTGAGTGTGAGTATGTGAGTGAGTGAGTGAGAGTATGTGAGTGAGTGAGTGTGAGTATGTGAGTGAGTGAGTGTGAGTATGTGAGAGTGAGTGAGTGTGAGTATGTGAGAGTGAGTGAGTGTGAGTATGTGAGAGTGAGTGAGTGTGAGTATGTGAGAGTGAGTGAGTGTGAGTATGTGAGAGAGTGAGTGAGTGTGAGTATGTGAGAGAGTGAGTGAGTGTGAGTATGTGAGAGAGTGAGTGAGTGTGAGTATGTGAGAGAGAGAGTGAGTGTGAGTATGTGAGAGAGAGTGAGTGTGAGTATGTGAGAGAGAGTGAGTGTGAGTATGTGAGAGAGAGTGAGTGTGAGTATGTGAGAGAGAGTGAGTGTGAGTATGTGAGAGAGAGTGAGTGTGAGTATGTGAGAGAGAGTGAGTGTGAGTATGTGAGAGAGAGTGAGTGTGAGTATGTGAGAGAGAGTGAGTGTGAGTATGTGAGAGAGAGTGAGTGAGTGTGAGTATGTGAGAGAGAGTGAGTGAGTGTGAGTATGTGAGAGAGAGAGTGAGTGAGTGTGAGTATGTGAGAGAGAGAGTGAGTGAGTGTGAGTATGTGAGAGAGAGTGAGTGAGTGTGAGTATGTGAGAGAATGAGTGAGTGAGTGTGAGTATGTGAGAAAATTAGTGAGTGAGTGTGAGTATGTGAGAGAATGAGTGTGAGTATGTGAGAGAATGAGTGAGTGTGAGTATGTGAGAGTGAGTGAGTGAGAATGTGAGGAAGAGAAATCGAATGGAGGAATTCGGTAGCAAGTGCTCTCAGGGATACAATTTAATCTGCAGTATCCCACAATGGCACCGCTGCATGTTAGGAGTGCACTCGTTACTTCTCATCATCGTCCCGCTGTTTGTCGAAATATGTTTTACATATTTCGACAAACAACATTTAATATATGTGATATCGATGCCAGCATTAAAGAAATTGGCATCAAGTAACGTACCAAACAAGTGCTTTTTAATGGTCGGAGGGGACAACAAGCACTGGACGGCTGGTGAATAATGGAGCACGACCCTCCGACGTGACGCAGCATACCACGCCTGCCATTGGCTGTGCGTGGAGATGCGGGATATGCGGTTTTTAGTATCTTACACTGGTGGTGATATTACTTTCCGTGAACGATTGATTTGTCACACGGTGCACATTTGTGTCATCTCGAGAAACGATACGGTGCAGGAATGTCACAGCTTTGTCATGAAACTCACATTTCGATATTTTCGAGTAATTGAAAAACCACTCGCTCAGAAGGCACATGGAAAGTTGTGAAATTCATAACGCCGTCCGTTGTGACCTTAACGTGACACGGACTGCTTTTTCGATGCCTTGTCCTATCAGTGGAACAGATTGTTAACCTGCGCCCGACCGTCACCCACGGTTAGAATCCTTCCGACCCACCATATATTAAATAAGTTTAAATATCTTGAAAAACGTGCGTTTTCGTGTTTTTAAGCAAGTATACGGGCTTTTGGATTTATGACATCTAAAGAGTTGAAGAACAGCGCATTCCATTCCTCTCGACAAGATATCGATAGGCATAATTCTTAGACAATTTCCTCTAGGATATGAAAGAATTCTAGAAAAACACCAACTTTTCATGGTTTCAATGCACCTACGAGTACATTTGTGAAAAGCTTTGAATGATATACTCCCTATCCTGTATTTTCTTGAATCGTCGTTCCTATCGTCAGCATGACAATTAAACAGAATTTTGTAATAAAAAAATTAAACACGAAATTTGAATCGATACTTTTTCATGCTTTTCACACTTTCTATGCTAGAAAATGGACGAACCGGGACGAATATCTTTCCAATTTATTTGTATTATGAACTTGCAAAGCACAAGTAAAACTTTTTAACACCAAAATACCCGCCTGAGACGCCACGCTCGTGTTTGGATAAGCAGTCCGGCCAAGTTTAGAACTATTGAATTTCATTCCTTCCTTAGAATATTCGAACCTTTGAATGGCGGAGGCTGCTGATCTATGTATGTACGTACGATAGTCATTGCTTACGTTGAAATGCGTCCACGTTTGAGGCACTCCACTCCAGTGCAACACTACGGGACGGCGCGCATTTCCCAATGATCGCGGTTGCGTTTCACCTACATCCCTCGTGGAGGACGGCCTCTACAAATTGAACTTGCGAGAGCTGTCAACTAGCCACCAACACACGCAGACACGAAATGGCAGCGTCATCTTGTACTGTGTCAAACACGGTGGCCAACGAATTCGAATTTCAACTAAACACAATTGTTATTTCAGTCGATATAACAGAGTTGCCATTAAGTAGAGAATGATCCTCTGTGCACGAATGTTGCACGTGCATGTTGACGTCCAGATCGTATTTTTTGAATTGAATTGATGGCTTATTTTCAGTGGCGAGACGTAGGCCATCAGGCCCGCTCTTCCGTCTGACCACGCAAATTTCGGCAAATTTCACCCACTAGTGGAGAAAGGAATTATTTCTTGGGCGACGAAACAGTGAATGTGAATTTAGGTCAGAGGCTTTATTAAAGAGATTGACATGCAGTAAATCTACTGACATGGGACGGGCGGCTTTACTTCCTCTTTCGAAAGAAGGCGTACGAAGGATTTTCCCGCCCTTAAAAAATCCATGCCTTTGATCGTGTCTGAGCCCGCGAACTTGGGAATAACAGTCCTACGCTAACTATTACACCTTCGCCGCCGCTAATTTGGCGCTATTTTGTCATAAAAACGCCTACCACACCGAAGTTTAAAGAATGGGTAGCATTAAGTTATATTATAAATAAATAATCTTCCTTCGAATTAACAAGAATTTTCGTATGTTTATGTTTGTTTATTCGATTAATTCAATTTGAAATTACAAGAACAAAATTACAAAAGCTGTTTTGCTTCAATCAGGTGATCGAGATTTTTTAAATTAATTTTTTTTAAATTTTTGGATATTTTAACTTAATTTAAATATATTATAAGATATTTTTTAACTATTGAATGCATTTTATCAATTGTGCGAGTTTAAATAAAAACTAATACGACACACTTTGTTAAGGACTAAAAATGCTACAAATTAACCTTTCACTCGAAAATTTGGGAACTGCAGGTGGAAATTTGTAAAAAAAAAAAGTTACACAGACAAGGGTGTCTCCTTGGACGTTTCTTTTCTTCTCGCGCGTGTCTGGGCAATTTTAAGGATAAATCATCTTAGTATTCATTCTCCATTTCGCCGATATACTAGTTCCAGTGGAAGCGTTTGAACGTATGTGCTTGAATGACAGGACTTGAGGGGAACAGTATGAAGGAGTAATAATCTTTACCTTTTCGAATTCTTCAAATGACAGACGCCCTTCATGTTGTGTTAGGCGCTTGTTGTCGAACTCTGATATCATTTTCCGGACCTCCCAGCCGGCCACTTTGAAGCCGCACACCTCCAAAGCCTCTTTGAGCTCCGACACATCGATGTAGCCATCGCCGTTCTTGTCGATCTGAAACGGTTACAAAACCAAATGTAAGACTAACTGCACACGAAAGGAAGTCAAAATATTAGTTAAAAACAAGCACTCGAGTGGACCGCAAAGGCAAAAGTGCACATACTTTCCTTTTAACAATTAGCCAAGCGAGAAAAATTAAATACTTCAGAAGTAAATAATTTGGTGAATTAACGATGTTGCAGAGAATATTTAAACTGAGATAACACAATCCTTTTCATGTTGGTAGTTAAGCAATATATTAAAGTCACCTGTACATTATTTCACAACCTATTGCAAGATGACATTCAATTATTAAAATTGCTACACAAGTTTAAGAAACAAGGAAAATATTTTCTGCTGCGTAAATGTTTCTAAGCAATTAGAGATTACATCGACTATCAAAAACAAAAGTAATATTGATTTTTACAATGATATTTAATGTATAAGTTACCATTTGGACTGTACAATTCTAATTGACTAAATATCGCTGTAACAAGTATCGTACTTCAGCTTCTGGGTCAATGATTCCCATCTCCAGTTTCCTTGATCCTTTAAGCAGATACTGAGATGACCCTCTGTTTTCCATCTGGACATAAAAATGTAACTTCACTATCTGAGCATGTTTTCTAGATGTTTTCTATAGTTATTCAAATTCAAAAGTTCTCAATGTTCTCGTGGCAGTATGTCGATCATTTCATGAAGGACATGATGATGATGATGATGATGATGATCAAAATCTGAAGCGGATTTGGTGTGCAACTAGTTTTTATAACACAGAGCTGATGTTATTTTCAATTCTTGCCAGAAACACTCATTTCCACAAGTATTCATATATCAACTTGTGTGCGGGTAAGGTTAGATACACTTGAACTTAATATGGGGAGAAGTGCAAGTTTTCTTAAGTCACACAGTTTATAACAGTTTTTTATGATTAAATATATTAAAAAACTCGCGCCGAAACAGTTTTATTGGAGTGTCCATTTGATCTGGCTTCGGTACACCCTTCTAAAATTATCTCTATTCGTCCAACCCGGCCCCCATTACATCCTTTGTACTTCAAATCGCCACGAATCCGATCGACGAAATTTTAAGCAACTCCCTATTAAAACAAGTTCCAATGTAACCGAAAATGTGACAAAACTTGTCGCATGCTGCAAATGTTTCTCCACAGACGCCTATTTTCTATCAACCTCCCTAACACACAACAAGATAATCCTCCTCGATCATAGCAAAATCTACTAGTATCACTCCTGCAAAAAATTGTCCTCTCAACCTACCACAAACCAACACTCCGCACAGAAAAGCGTATAGGGGCCAGAATAACCATAAATAAATAAGTGATATAAAATAAAACATTACATAAAAATTAGTTTCATGTTAATTATACCTACGTAACATTTCAATTAAGCTTTAACTGTCAAGAATTATTTAATATCTTAATATATATAAATCTCGTGTCACAATGTTTGTCCTCAAAGAACTCCTAAACCACTTAACCGATTATAATAAAATTCGCACACCATGTGCAGTTCGATCCAACTTGAAAGATAGGATAGTTTAAATCTCAAATTATAGTCGCAATTTTAATTTATTGCTAATTTATTACAAATTTGATTGTTGTAATAATTGTAGATAATTGTGACTGTCAAATAATAACAGACAAATAATTAGCAATAAATTAAAATTGCGACTATAATTTGAGATTTAAACTATCCTATCTTTCAAGTTGGATCGAACTGCACATGGTGTGCGAATTTTATTATAATCGGTTAAGTGGTTTAGGAGTCCATTGAGGACAAAAATTGTGACACGAGACGAGATTTATATATATTAAGAATACAACAATCAGCTAGCTGACCCGGCCACGCGTTGCACGCGTTGTGCTGCCACGGAAACAAGGAAAACCACATCCTTCCATTACAGGCATATTCAAAGCTAAGACATTGGGGAGACTTTACACGGTACATCCAAAGCAACGTGAGTACTTCTATTTACGTTTGTTATTGGTGAATGTTCCCGGACCAACGTCTTTTGAATTTTTACGAACAGTTAATGGTCGAGTATTCAATACATACCAGGATGCATGCATTGCTAGAAGACGATAACCATTGGGACTTAACGCTTGCTGATGCTGCGTTGACATCAACACCGAATAACATTCGTCAGTTGTTTGCAATTATTTTGACGACATGTTATCCCTCGCAAGCACAAACTTTGTGGGAAAAATATAAAAATTGTATGACAGAAGACATATTGCACCGAATTAGACAAACAAATCAATGGCAAAACATAGATTATACACCAGAGATGTACAATGAAGCATTGGTCTTGATCGAGGATTTATGTGTTCTTATTTCAAATTTACCAATTAATCATTATGGTATGCCATCACCTAATCGTCCAGCCACCTACTTAGTCAATACCGATTTACAACGAGAAAATCAATATGACCATGAAAGTTTAGCAACAATTATCATGAACAGTGAACCATTACTGACAGCAGAACAAAAAATTATTTATGATCGGATTACGCTGGCTGTTGCTGCTGAACAAGGCGTTTTTTTTCTTGGATGCACCCGGTGGAACAGGTAAGACATTTTTAATATCGTTGATTCTTGCCAAAATACGGTCGCAACAAAAAATCGCATTAGCAGTAGCATCGTCAGGCATTGCGGCTACTTTACTGGATGGTGGGCGAACAGCACATTCAACATTCAAGCTGCCATTGGACGTTCATAATAAACCAGATGCAATGTGTAACATCAAAAAGAATAGTGGAATAGCTGCAGTGTTGCGGAAGAGTTCTATAATAATTTGGGATGAGTGCACAATGGCACACAAATATTCACTTGAAGCATTAAACAGAACTATGCAAGATTTAAACAGCAATAATAAACTTTTCGGTGGTGCTATCTTACTTTTGTCTGGTGACTTCCGGCAGACCTTACCGGTTATACCTCGCTCTACTTTCGCGGATGAGATTAATGCATGTTTGAAACAATCATTCTTATGGCGAAGTGTTGAAACACTTCGATTGACCATAAATATGCGAGTACAATTGCAAAATGATCCATCAGCACAAATATTTTCCGAACAACTACTAGATATTGGGAACGGTAAAATAGAACTGCAACCAAATACGCAATGCATTAAACTACCAGACAATTTTTGCACTGTTGTTCAGGATAAAAATGAATTGATTCAGAGTATTTTCCCGGATATACAGAATAATTATTTGAATCATGAATGGCTTAGTCAACGGGCGATTTTGGCAGCCAAAAACGTTGATGTTGACGAAATTAACTTCCAGATACTACAGTTATTACCAGGCGATATGATGTCTTTTAAATCAATCGATACTGTTGTTGATGAAAATGAAAGTGTAAATTTTCCGATTGAATTTTTAAATTCATTAGATATCCCTGGAATGCCACCACATAATCTTCGATTAAAGATTGGTTCCACTATTATTCTCCTCCGTAATTTGAATCCACCTCAATTATGTAACGGTACGCGTTTGGTCATCAAAAAGATCACCGGAAACATTCTTGAAGCAACCATTTTGGCTGGGAAGTTTAAAGGAAAAGTGGTCCTGCTGCCACGTATTCCGATGATACCATCAGATTCTACCATACCCTTCAAAAGGCTACAGTTTCCAATTCGTTTAGCTTTCGCCATTTCTATAAATAAATCTCAAGGTCAAACAATGTCCATTTGTGGTTTAGATTTGGAAAATCCATGTTTTTCTCATGGGCAACTATATGTTGCGTGTTCACGTGTTGGGAAACCGTCTAATATATTTGTGTTAGCTAAAGACAGGTTAACCAAAAACATTGTGCACCGATTGGTGTTAAATTAAATTGAATTTGAAAGTATTTATAATTGAATAGTACTTATATTTGTTATACAAATAATAAATCTGATAAATTTTTATTTTGTACCTATTGATTTCTGCTTAATATCAAGTGTAAGAACATTTTAATTAATTGTGTTCAACGTACTTCCCCTTCAAATCTCAATCCAGTGAATTTGTATACCAACATCAATATTTTCGTCTTTATTGGTAAATAATTTCATTGTACTAAAGGGTTATAGTAGTAGAAAGTCAAATAAGGAGATCACCATATTTTTTTACAAATACCATCTGTGTGAAAAAGCATAGTGGACTCCGTGACTGATGTTCTCTTATTGTTCCTCTTAGATTGTTTACTATAATGTAATATAACAAAAACTTTAGCCACAGCAACGCGTGGCCGGGTCAGCTAGTATGTATTATAATATTTAAGTACTATTACTAAACGACATGTAGACTTGGACCTCGTATTATACAATTTATAAATATGTCAACTAATATACATTGAACTACCGGTAATAAAATGTGTCTCTGGTTTCTAGTTGAGCTAATTGTGTTTTGAATGTTGTTTTTCTTATGTAATGATAAATAGTGTAGTGTTAATTAGCTGCTAATTATCTTGTATATTTATCGTATATATTTATAGCCCCAAAGCAGGCCAAATAAATGGCCGAAACGTTGGCACTGTAAAAAACCGATTTTTACTGACTTACCTCTCACGATTCACGCGCGCGCACACTCACACGCGCGCGCACACTCACACGCGCGCGCACACTCACACGCGCGCGCACTCAAACCAAACTGTACCGGCAGAATTCAGTGCTTAGTCAGGGCGCTAGGAGAGAAATGGTGCGGGAATACCACTCCTCGGCCTCACCGGCTGCACCTGCCCGCGACACGCAGGGACAGAACGCTGGAATGTGCATTCATTGTGATTGATTGCCCCCTACGAGCTATTTCGAAGGGATTAGAACCGACTCGCTCAGAGATGAAACTTTGATTGCGGACACGTCGTCTATGGTAACTTAGTCCCAGGAGAGGCCTGTGCTTCTCCACCGAGACGGTGAAATCCGCGGCCGGGTTGCACGTCCACTGTCCTTGCTTGCTTATTGAGGCACGTCAACGGCCGTTATTAGTCCCGTAAGGGTCGTGCATGAATTTTTCCTTCGGTAGGTGGAGGTGATCTTCCCCCTTTGGAGACTGAGATCCGGCGCCGACACGTGAGCTAATGCAGTCCCCCCAACCAGGTATCTCCCACCATCGGGAACCAACCCTGCCGCTCCAATCTCTAAGTTCCCGACAGGTCTCCTAACAAGTGGAAGAGTGTAGTGCTTGTGTGTGATAGGACAAACAAGAGGGTGGAAAGACTGCGCTCCAGCATTCCCTTGAAGTTGATCGGAACAGCCGGTCGCAAGAATTCTCTGGACTGAATTTTACCTGGCTATCTAGCTGGTGTTTCGATCCTGGAGTCGTCGGGATTCACACCCCGGGCCCTCCTGGTCATAAGCATTGGACGGCGGGGTGCGGAGTATCTCCCCCAGCGGGGTATCGCGGGGCACAGCCGGGACATGATCCAAGTTCCCCGACAAGTGAGGTAGTGTCATGTAAGTGAACGAGAAAGTGTGTGTAATGGAGGAGGCAAAGAAGAGGAAGGAAAAATCACGCGCCGTCCGCGGCCGGTTTTAAAGATGCTGTTCCGGGATTCACCTGGAATTTATCAGATAAACCACGATAAAACTACGTATTACAATAGCCGGCCGCAACAATTCTCTCCCAGCCAGCGGCTAATTTCGATCTATATAGCTGTAGAGCTAGTGTCGGAAATTCCTCCCCCATAAGACCCTAACTTTAGAACCATTAGGACCTTTATATCAAATTCTGTCAGCCTTCATGCAGCTCGTTGCGTGTATTTTGCAAATGTACATTCCCGCCTGAGATATGGCATAATATTCTGAGGGATCTCATCCTGTAGTATACAGTCCTTTAGATTGCAAAAGAAAGTTATTGGAATAATGAAAAAATGTCATCACGGTGATCCATGCAAGCCTCTGTTCATTGATCTTGGAATATTACCATTGCTGTGCCTATTTATTTACGAATTTGTAAGTTGTGTCAAAACTGATTTACATAACGGTGTGAACATATTTGCATGCAATACTGATCTTTATAATTATAATACATGTCGAAATAATCACATTCATCAACTGCTTACTACAAGAAATCCACTTACATGTACGTTACTTTACAACGCATTGTCAGATGAAATCAACCATTAAAGTCGGCACATAAATTTAAGATGAAAGTGATATCTTTTATGCTGTATAACGGTTTTCATACAATTAGAGAACGTACTGAACATCAAAAAGAAAAATAATTATTATTCTAACAAAACGATATACAATGCATTAATTTACATGTGTAAGGTATAATGTTAAAACAAGACAATGTGCGTGTAACAAGTAATAAACTTCAGCTTCCGGATCAATGACCCCCATCTCGATCAGGTTTTTGTCCAGTTTCCTGATCCGTTGAGCAAATGCTGAGTTGGATTCTTGCTTTGCTTCTGGGCGTTCAACACTTTTTAGTTAGTATATTGGGAAGGCGTTCTGGAGCTGAAGAAAGCCGAAGCGTAGTTGATTTTCTCACCCACGCGTCACAGAGGTTTTACAGTTTTTTGGTTCAATAAATCAATCGAGCAAATAAACCCAAGCAGACCGTCGGCTCAGAGGCCTCCGCCAGGCTGTTCGTTCGACCTCCCACAGGCAAACTTGTTAGTTAAATAAAAATATAGTTTTCAATTCACGTAAAAGCCAAAGCGAACTCATAAGAATTTCCAATAAGAAGCTCATAAGAAAGCCTACTGTAGTGAAATGAGTCACATCTTTCACGAGTAATAAGTAACGCTATCCTAAGAAACAACTAAAACCAAAACTTGTAACTCTGAGGGGGTTCCTACACCAAACAGAAAAGTCATACGTTCTTCACGGTAGCAAGTTAAGCGCACGAAGAAACTGGTACATATTTGAGGAAGAAGCGCAAAAGTTATTGCTAACACTGGAGAGGTTTCAAAATTTTAATGCTTATGCGTTTATATGTTAATGCTATGCCCTACCTTACGAAAGCAGACAGGATTGAAGGAGAATAAAAACTGAATTTGATTCTCGTGGTCGCTTATGACCCAGGTGTTGAAAAGCGACCTTAAATAAACTAAAAAAACTGAATTAATTACATCATGGATATGCAAGGCTACAAGTTAATTAATCGGACGATTAGAAAGAATACTTTGCAGTTCGAACAATACTTTGCGGGAGATATTTATCTAATCTTGCATGTGGTATTTCCACGAATAGAAGGATTCAAAACCCAGTTACATTGGAAGTGCTGTCTGTTGAAACGAACAAACTTTTGTTATATTGGACAAGTTTTTACCCTCAGAGTCAAGTTTACTTAATAATATACCTCGGGTCTATTGGCAAGTTTTGAAATTTTAATTTTAATCATTGCAAAAGTTCGTTTTTTTACACCTTCCACACATAATTTTGGAGAAAAGATTTGATTAGAAAAGTCTCCAAAAGTGTAGAAGTTTAAATAATGCCATGAACAATATTTTGAAAAGATGGGTTGTTTCCACGTAATATTGAGGGCTTCTAAATATCAAATCCGCAAACGTTTCATATTTTTTTACTGGAGTTCGTCCGACTTTCATCAAACCCTCTTATTTTCAAAAGCTGCAAACGCTTCATTTTCTGATGAAAACTACAAAAGGATGTTTGGATTGGATCGGAGTAGTAGTTGCGCCTGCTAAACCTAAATACTTGGCTTCGCATTCCAGTGTGCTCAAATATTGTGTGGGTTAGTAGCACTTTTGTGGATTCAAATATTATTACATTATTTAAACGTTATAAACAATGCGAGAAAGCACGGGCCGGTGAAACATCACTATTAAATAATGTTATAATAATAATTTATTTTTTAAAAACAAAATGCGACACTATCGATATATTAATAATATATAATTCATAATTGATAAAATATATTAAAGCTGATACACATACAACTAAAATAAAAAACAGACATTAATGCATGTGTGCACTCTTATCTTTGTTGAGATGCCAGTTTCTAAGATACGTCGCCGCACCCAGACTGGATCGATTGGTGATTGCGCATCAAGATGTGAGATGTGAGAATGGGAGTGAACACCAAGAATTCCGTACGAATGGTCCGGGATTTGAATCCCAGGAGCTCCCTGCGACTGCGAATGCAACTCCCGGCGGAACCTGCGATTCCTCAAGCCAGTTGGCAATGGAAACATTGCGCCAATAAATATTTATGATGTTGGCAACCGTTCTCGCTAAATATTCCGAGTGCAATGTAAACTCTTGTCATCGCTGGATGTCACTAGAAGTGGGATCGACTACTCTTCGGAGTAATATATTGCTGCACGAAGTTTGTGTATGTATATATGTAATTAATGTAGTCGTTGCGATCTAACGTAAATAACGTAAAAATACAATTAAAAATAAAATTACGAAACACTTTGTAGAATATATTACTGACATTTAAAAAGTCTATTCGAAGATTATTAATGCAGAATACTGCGAACCAGGCGCGATGGAATACACCCATAATGGGTGAATACTGTTGGGTGTTACCGCAACCACATGCCTCTGCTACAATGCACAAGAAGTATTTTTATCTAAACGACACACGACTGATCACACACGTCAACAAATTATTTTGATGCCCTTTTCTTCGAAATTTTGTACTTCCATTTTCATTCCGATAATGAATTAAAGTCTCATACAAAGAAACATTGTAATGCAAACTGGATTTAATTCTTTTATTTAATATTGGTGGTCATAAGCGTTTGCAAATCTTCACGTCAAAGATCACTAAAAAGATTTTTAAAAGCACTTTTTAAACGATGTGCTACAGGAAAATGGAAGTCATTTATGTAATCCTTGATCTTTAAATACACATAAATAGTTAATGGATCGCAAAAAGTGTAAATTTTTTAAGACCTGTATTATCGACTACTGCCACACAATTTCCTAATTTCATGGTGTTATCTCATAACGGCTCTCTCAAGGCAGCCATACGCATCTATTTCATATCAAGTTCATTACACCCAGTATACCAACAATATTCAACCTGGACTAAATGATAAACATTCTCAACAATTGGAGCGTAAAGCGCACACGAGGACAGCGAGAAGGAAACGAGTTGTCGTTTTTCACTGCCATGACAACCGCATCGGAAGGCCACGATATCAGCTATTCATTTACTTCTAATCAACATACCATCAGTTTATCTGTCGTCGGACAGCGATAAGCTCATCGACCTCCATAAATGGAGACAGTACTTGAAGGGGTACATATACAGGAGATGAGATGGGGTAGAACGAACCCACTTGTAGATAATCTATCATCAGTTTCAAGTTAAAAATGCTTTGAACAGTATTAAATCAGAACTTACTACTTCCTACCCCAAGATCCAGGGCTCGATTTGGGTAATCCTGAATGGTCAGCACATACAAAACCTATTTTAGCTCAAGAATAAGTGAAAAGCCGGCAGCTCTGTGGCTCAAAAAAAAAGTTAAAAATACTCTAACACTATCGCTTTTCTTAATATCATTAAATCATCTTCAAAACGCGTAGCTCAATTTTTGTAAAAAACCTACAACTATTGAAAGAATTCCTCGTAGCAAATGCTCGATACTTAAACTCTCTGGCAGAAAGAAATAATCGAAATGACTTTTCCGCCCGCAAATTTCAAATTAAAATGGATCGAACTAAGACTGACAAAAAGCAAGGAGACCTACACCCGCGTCCGCAAGCAAGACCGATAAACGATAACTAGAGATCTACAACAGCACCTATTTTCTCGCAATACTTCTGACTATTGCAATATTTAAAAAAATAGAATATTCAACGAAACTGACATCTGAGACACTTAGATGATTTGTTCTATCCGTGAAACACGATTCCAACAGTTTTTGAGTTTTGGTAAGAGAATATTCGTTTCCATGTAATAAAAATTATGGCTACCATCCCTTACCATGCCTTACGCGAAGAAGTTGACTTCCTGCGGCGAGAACATGGGGAACGATCACTGGAATTTTGTGTTTCTCGCTATTAAACGTACACCTTACTGTAAACCTTTACCGATAATCTGTATACTTCTGGATTTGTGTTCGGTATCGTATACTTCTAGTTCTCTTTTGTGCCGCCATTGGAAATTCTCTCTCGTGCTGATGCTGCTGCCACCACCACCACCAACTCTTCTGAAGAGCAACATTTCGCTAGCGCAGATAAAGGATAAGGGGCCGCTGCCAGCCAGCTGTTTGCAGGCGCACCCGCCACAGCGTGCTTATCGCAGAGCGTCAACACTCCAGGCCACGTCCAGGCGTCGAGAATACCTGCCTCCCACTCCGGAATCTGCATCGTCTCATTACCTCAGAGCGACCATCGCCATTGTACCTCTAGCGACTTTGTCGGGGAGATCTGCGGGTTCTACTAGCGCACGGTGGTCGATTTTGGACAGTTGGATCGAATTCAACCCCTCTCCTAAGAGGAATTCTAGCGACACACTCTGATGAGTAGTACTCTACGGTTTCTCCGATCAATACCAGCCGCACGCCAGGAACTTAACAAACGGACCACGGACCGTGCGCTATTTTTCATTCCTCTCCCCTTACACACACAAACTCTGCCACACATATCGGAGACCAGCAGGGATTCCCGGGTAGTCTCGGCACCCTCCGGAGCAGAAACCTCGAGAAGGAAATCTTGTGCAAGCCTACGTGCAGGTCGACGTCCGATCTTACCATTCAGCGACGGAGAAAGAACGCAACATAAGGAGCCTAGCAGTAGCCGCAGTGGCCGCAGTACCTGCTCGAACTCGGCGCGCCGCTCGAGCGCGTCCATGGCGTCGAGGGTGCCGAAGACGGGCACGGCGCGCACCAGCCCCCCGACGGCGTCTTGCTCCATCTCGGGCCCCGGCTCCATCGCGTCGAGCTGCGCCCGGCCACCCGACAGATAAGCGAGCAGGCGCCGACTAGCGCTGACTCGCGCGCCGCGGGTATCGGAGGGCGTCGCCGAGCGCGATTAGATTGTCCCCCTCCCCTGCCCGCACGGCCAACACCTCACACGACGCAGTTTCACCCACTCCGACCAGGTCTCGTGTTCAACTCCTCCAAACGCCATGCAAATAAATACGAATAAAAATATCTTGCTTTGCAAATGTTGTTAACCTCGCTTTAAATTGTTGGTTCTTTTATTGAACATTCAACTACGTATGGTAAAAAGGTGGGGTAGGTATTCTGGAGCTCCAGAAAACGCGAGCATAAACTTCTCCTGCCGCGTACGTCGCATACACTTTCATTTATTATTGATTTCGTAAAAACAAATGAAGTCCCTTTCCAGGTACTCACACGAGATGGAAATGTGCAAACACGAATCGTTTTTAAAACAATTGCCAACCCTGATGCTTTTATTAAGCAGACATTTTTCAAAATAGTCTCACAATGGAATTTCATCTTAAAAGTAATACATCCTTTAACATATCGGGATACAAGATATTCAGAACTGACAGACCCAACAACAATGAGGAAGAAGTCTGAATTCTTATCGAAAAATCTCTACCATACATTCGAACTAATCTCCCTAATGTGCGTGGCTTAGAAACAGAAGCTATTCAATTTCATTACACAAGAGACACTTAATCCTGATAGCAGACTCACCAGCACAAATATAAATACAAGACACAAATTCAGAATCATTACTTCATCTCAACATCCCCTTTCTATTCCTTGAATATCTAAATTAAAACAATAGGAACTGGGACTGCAGAAGTACAAATAATACAGACCGACATTTACTGAAACTGATAACGGATCGAAATTTAATACAGTAGAACCTCGCAAATCCGAAATTTCGTATAATCCGCACGAAATTCGGTAAGGAGGAAAAAAAAAAAAATCACCGAAATAAATAAAATGCTTATTTGTAGTGTAAAGAAAAAAGTATAATTACTGTAGAACTGAACAACTAATTATTGAAAGAGAAGTTGTCGAAATGACGTGTTTATTGCATTGGTAACTACGGTGTAGAGGAACTTGCAAAATCGGCAATCTACTTTTGCCGTAAGGAACTGAATATGCTTCATAATGAATCTATGTGATAAGGCGGTAGCTAGGCTACGTTACCATTTTCTCACATCGCACGCTGCGTTAATATGGTAATCCTAAAGATGCATTTGAATTCGTACGTTTATTTCGGATAGCATTTCCGAATCCGAACAAAGCACACCCCCAATTAGTTCGGATTACCAGGGTTCTACTGTACTTATAAACCCACAATATCAACACGTAATCCGTAAGAATGTACACTCACCCAGACATATTGGGTATCGCAATCACTAACTCTCAAAATATCTCCCATTCAACTCCTCTATTCGAACTGGATTCTGAATACTTACCAATCATCATCTCTACACACACTACATTCCCTCCCCCAAACACACTACACTCAAACAACATACTGGAAGGTATTCAGAAAAAAACAAACAAACAAAACCCCCAACTTCTAACTAGTGTAACAGCTCACAAAAAATTCTTCAACGATAAGTATCATGCCACCACTAAATACAACAGGGACAAAAAAAGTTCCATTCGAAGAAGCCGAGATATTGGCCGATCTTTTTGTGATCATTTTGTGAACCATGATTTTAGATGGTCTCAGCCCATAACTATGATGTACCACACAAGATAACATTCATATCCCCAAACGAACTGAAAAAAATAAAAAATGCCTTCCACAAAACAGGAATCTGGCCACGATAGAATCACCAGTAAGGTTCTAAAAGTCTTCCCATTCCCAACTATTGCCTACATAAACGACATGTAGAATTCAATAATACGAAGTGGATGTTATCCTATTGCATGAAACTGTTACAATTCTTCCTGTTCCTAAAGCATATAAAAATAAAAATATAACTAAAAGCCAATAAACGTACTAACAAAGTTGTCAAATATTCTGGAAAATAATCCTAGAAAAAGCTAAATAGCTACTTGCACATATCCCAAAATATCCTATTTCAACACTTTGGCTTTATAAATCACGTTTCAACATCATACCAACAACTCAGACTCTCAGAAAACATTCACAGCCTTTCGAAACAAACATCATACAATTCTTGACATTAACAGGCGTTTGACTGAGTATGGTACGAAGATATTTAAAAACAATGAGAATACCGTGTTATTTAGGAAACATGATACAAACATTTATACTAAACAGACCTTTTACAGTTCGATGCAAAATCACAACTCCAACCTCATTACAGTACATGCAGGACTTCAAGAATCACCACTATACTTATATTATACAGCCGATATACCCAAAACGATGCACAACCAATTAGCACTATTCACCAAGGATGGCGCAATTTACAAGTCCAGCCATTCATAGGAGAGCATTACCGACAGGAGACATCCCCTAAATAAAAGAGAGAACTTGTCAACATTATGGAAAATCAAACTTAACCCAATTAAATAATACCCTAAAATATTCTCTTGACCATTTGCAACCCCCTCCATTACATGTAAATAAACACACAATTCCACGAACACAATAAAACCAAGTAGTTAAATTCATCGGGCTGAACTTCGACACAAGACTTAACAGAAAAAAAGACCAACATTAAATCAAGCAAAAATAAAAAAATTGCTCAAACCACCAAAGTTAAAAGCTGCCTTCATTAGCAACTGCCGTTACACTTTATAAAACTTTGTCTGATCCTTAACGCTGTACGTATGTTCCATCTGGAAAAGCGCATCAATTACCAACCAGTAAATAATACTACCATTAATAAACTTCAAATTGTACAAAATAGATTCCTCCGATTAGCAACACATATCACGTGATTAATTTCAACTGCCCAACTTCGTAAAGAATTAAGTATATCACCGATCAAACATCTCTGTCTCCTCTCAATTTGTACTCTGACCTAAATACATAAACCAAGCAGTCCAATACAATCCGGCCTCATTAAATGACTTCCCAACAAGAATTAAAACCAGATTCCTTTTGAAAGCCTTCTTGATTTTTCCCCCACTAATTGTTAACAGTAGAGTTCTTGTAGTTTTCTACACCACGTGAAATGTAGTTACGGTTAGGATAAGTTATAATGTATACGATCACAACATCAAAAAGTACTATGATAGTTCGCAAAAAATATTTAACGAGTTTTTAAATTAATGTAAAGAATTACTTCCACATGGGTGAGTGCAGTGATCTTTAGGTGTGGAAAGTACCAATGGCAAGTTGCTGGAGAATACTAATTTACGAGAGATACTGAGTCACAGACACATCACTAAGAACACAATGCTACAGTGATTGCTTACAGGACATTGAGTTTCGACGTTTTCAAGAAGGCTTTCATTGCTTTCAAAAACAAAAGAAAAACATTCTTACAAAATAAATCCAGTAGGAAAAGAAATGTTTATTTTCGAAATTGCTTTAAAGCATAATTGTTTTTTGAAAATGTTCTATAAATTAAAGCTTATTTTGATATTACATATATTGTTCACATTATGTAATACATCTATATATAAATAAAATGAAATGTGCACGTGTGTCGCACACAGACAAAAACTACCCTACCAATTTCGCTGAAATTTTCACACTTGGCTTTGATTAGTAAGAGGTGTTGAAAGAGAGGTTGAATTAAATCGGACGCGTGGGAGCGTTGTGGATGATTCATTCGTTTAGGAAGACTCCAGCGCCCCTGAACTCTAGGCAACCCGCCGCACAGTCAAGGCTCAAGCGCTTCTTCACTGAATACAAGCATTCTGCGCCTGCACCTGCGCCTGCGAATGTGAAATATCTCACAGAATTCTACTTCAAACTCTGACAGGTATAGAAAATGTCTCGAAGATAGTGTCATAGCGAACATATACCCAAATTTGAGGGAAAACGTTTTAACTAGAGGATACTTGACAACCATGTCCAAACCATTTCCAAAGAAAAAAAACTATTTCTGAAAAAGCCTTCGTCTATTAGAATTATTGCACAGGTAGTGTAAAAAGTGATGAACAATGACGTGTGAGAAGTATTCCAGCGTTTGACACTGCATCTGCGAAATAGACTCCAGCAGTATTCTCATTATTTTTATTACATATTTACGTGCATATTTTGTTTCATAGCACACATTCTAATAGGCTTCGACCTCTCGCTGGGATTTGAAGTTTTCCCTAATGGTATCTGTTCGTCTCAACCTCTGTCTGAAAAGGGTTCCTTAGACAAATGTAAAGTAAAGCAGAAAAGTAGACAAGCTGCTAACCGGTTAGGGTACGTATTGATATAGAAAATATAAAATCCTGCAAGAATGTAAGAAAATACAATGAGAAAGAAGAATATACAATGTCCTGCAAGAATAAGCATGCAACTAGAAACTAGCATGCAGCAACCAAAATCTGCTGCACTAAATCACATCAAACAGTCTGGGAAAGTAGCACGCACATTGTGCAAAAACAATTCAATTTTCTCTCCCCCTCTCTCACTTTCTCTCCATCTCTCTCACTTTCTCTCCCCCTCTCTCACTTTCTCTCCCCCTCTCTCACTTTCTCTCCCCCTCTCTCACTTTCTCTCCCCCTCTCTCACTTTCTCTCCCCCTCTCTCACTTTCTCTCCCCCTCTCTCACTTTCTCTCCCCCTCTCTCACTTTCTCTCCCCCTCTCTCACTTTCTCTCCCCCTCTCTCACTTTCTCTCCCCCTCTCTCACTTTCTCTCCCCCTCTCTCACTTTCTCTCCCCCTCTCTCACTTTCTCTCCCCCTCTCTCACTTTCTCTCCCCCTCTCTCACTTTCTCTCCCCCTCTCTCACTTTCTCTCCCCCTCTCTCACTTTCTCTCCCCCTCTCTCACTTTCTCTCCCCCTCTCTCACTTTCTCTCCCCCTCTCTCACTTTCTCTCCCCCTCTCTCACTTTCTCTCCCCCTCTCTCACTTTCTCTCCCCCTCTCTCACTTTCTCTCCCCCTCTCTCACTTTCTCTCCCCCTCTCTCACTTTCTCTCCCCCTCTCTCACTTTCTCTCCCCCTCTCTCACTTTCTCTCCCCCTCTCTCACTTTCTCTCCCCCTCTCTCACTTTCTCTCCCCCTCTCTCACTTTCTCTCCCCCTCTCTCACTTTCTCTCCCCCTCTCTCACTTTCTCTCCCCCTCTCTCACTTTCTCTCCCCCTCTCTCACTTTCTCTCCCCCTCTCTCACTTTCTCTCCCCCTCTCTCACTTTCTCTCCCCCTCTCTCACTTTCTCTCCCCCTCTCTCACTTTCTCTCCCCCTCTCTCACTTTCTCTCCCCCTCTCTCACTTTCTCTCCCCCTCTCTCACTTTCTCTCCCCCTCTCTCACTTTCTCTCCCCCTCTCTCACTTTCTCTCCATCTCTCTCACTTTCTCTCCATCTCTCTCACTTTCTCTCCCCCTCTCTCACTTTCTCTCCCCCTCTCTCACTTTCTCTCCCCCTCTCTCACTTTCTCTCCCCCTCTCTCACTTTCTCTCCATCTCTCTCACTTTCTCTCCATCTCTCTCACTTTCTCTCCATCTCTCTCACTTTCTCTCCATCTCTCTCACTTTCTCTCCATCTCTCTCACTTTCTCTCCATCTCTCTCACTTTCTCTCCATCTCTCTCACTTTCTCTCCATCTCTCTCACTTTCTCTCCATCTCTCTCACTTTCTCTCCATCTCTCTCACTTTCTCTCCATCTCTCTCACTTTCTCTCCATCTCTCTCACTTTCTCTCCATCTCTCTCACTTTCTCTCCATCTCTCTCACTTTCTCTCCATCTCTCTCACTTTCTCTCCATCTCTCTCACTTTCTCTCCATCTCTCTCACTTTCTCTCCATCTCTCTCACTTTCTCTCCATCTCTCTCACTTTCTCTCCATCTCTCTCACTTTCTCTCCATCTCTCTCACTTTCTCTCCATCTCTCTCACTTTCTCTCCATCTCTCTCACTTTCTCTCCATCTCTCTCACTTTCTCTCCATCTCTCTCACTTTCTCTCCATCTCTCTCACTTTCTCTCCATCTCTCTCACTTTCTCTCCATCTCTCTCACTTTCTCTCCATCTCTCTCACTTTCTCTCCATCTCTCTCACTTTCTCTCCATCTCTCTCACTTTCTCTCCATCTCTCTCACTTTCTCTCCATCTCTCTCACTTTCTCTCCATCTCTCTCACTTTCTCTCCATCTCTCTCACTTTCTCTCCATCTCTCTCACTTTCTCTCTCTCTCTCTCTCTCTCTCTCTCGAAAACAACAAAAAAACACGAAATAAATTAAATATTTTTACACGAACGGTCTTCACAAATACAGCAATCAGATAAGTGTAGAATACACGGATACACTATACACCAGGTGAAGAGCAAGATTTAAATGGCGGCCGACTCTCTCCTGCAGCCTTGCTGCCACATGTCGGCAGCTACATCGTGAGTGGACAGTTACAGTGAGGAGGACGAGAGTTCGGTCGGAGCGCGCAGGAAGGGCGTAGGCGGAAAAGCAAAATCAAGCAGCTGCACTTCAGTGCAACCCAAATATGTCATGCTCTAGGATTTGAAAACACTAACCCTTCTTATTCTAGCCTAGATTTTTTTCAATGTCTGCGCGCATTGGAAAAAAGGAGAGATGTTATATTCCTTAATATCGCTGAGTAAAACGATATCAGAAGTCGCGAAGTCCAATGAAGTTTCACATCGCGTTCCATCACTTATCGCCAGCTGCCCTACATTCCACGACGTAACGGCGCGATCACTTTGCAGTGATAAACTAATGGATCTCTTACCCAACCGACAAAAACTCTGTTCTCGGAGTATTTTCTGAGAGCGGCAATATATCAGCGTTATCGTTCTCATAATAATTAACGTTATCACCGGGCTATCGGCGCCAGCTCCGAGGACGAGGCGAGGCGAGGCAAATGCGTGGGCGACGGCTGAGGCGCTATCGCGAGAAGAAACACTCAAACGAAGGAGTCCGACGCCCACACGCGAAGACCCGTCGTCGGGACGACCGCCTGCGGCCAAGCGGCAGCGCACACACACACACATGGGGGGGGGGGACTGACGCAGAAAGTCACAACATTCAATGTTTCCACACATACAGAAGCTTTCAAAGCTCACGAACATATCCGCAAATATATACCGGCTGAGGCCGTTCAGGGCGCCGGCTGGATTCTCGTCAACAGCTACAAAGCGACCACATGGATAAGAATGCCAGCGATAGGCTGCTCTGATCGAGGCTTTTACCAATTAGCTCCAGGCGAATGCCGGAGCAGTGCCCAATGAAACTGACCACGCGCCATCTGTCGCTTCCGTGTGCCACTCTCTTCCTAGTTCCATCCTCCGCCCATACACACACACACACGCACTACACTACCACACATGCACTATACTACCACACATACCGGGAGACCGGTCGGGAGGGCAGAGTTTGCCCCGACGGGGGGGGGGGCGCTGGGGGGATACCTGGTTACGGAAAATCCTGCTAGCCGATGGTAGGTCGGCCCCGGATCTCACCACCTAGAGGGAGATCACCGCCACTTCGAGACGGTGAAACATGCACTATGCTTACAGGACTAATGACCCGCGCTGTTTACGCGTCCGAAATCACTAACAATCATCATAGTTGACGCTCCGTGAACACACGAAGTAGTCAAATAGAAATATACAATACAAACGGACGCAAATATACAATGAATGCACATAATTATAGCAGAACACAGAAACACAAATATAGGCTACCCGGCTGTATCCGCGAGTGGCAGAAGCGAAGGAAAGCGCGAGGGTGGCGAGGGCTATGGGAACGCGATGAACGCAGATAGGCCGCCACAATGCAACGAGGGTGGGAGCGACGCCGCCGCCCCGCCCCCTCGCCTCCCTCGCCTCCCACGCTCCGCGAGGCTGCTCCGCACCGACAACCGTTGCAAGTCCATCTCCAGCTTTCATTAGGCTGTATCAAACAAGGGTAACAAACGGCGCAGGGCCCATTTTGCAGTTGCAACGACGTCTTGCACATCGGCCTGCGGTACTTTTTCCCAGCAGGGTAACCCAACCGGTCCCCAGACAAACGCGGTGACACGGACGTTACTGAGGGATCGAAGGAGGAGACCAAGCTAGAGCGGACGATCCACCGACGAGCTTCCGGACTTCTCGGCCCCTCCCACCACTGCCTCGTAGGGGGTTTCACACCCCTTCCCTCAGCTGCACGTATCCTGTTTCTGGACAGGACAGGACAAGACTTCATCTATACTGTATGGTACTGTACTGTACTGTACTGTATATTAGAAGAAATCGGCCCAGTATCGAGCTTGAGATGGAGGATAGAAATAAGTCATTCGAGGAACGTTGGAAATTATCGCCAGGTATAGGCCACCGAATGACAATTCGGCGCTTTGGCAAGCTCTTTATGAGAAAGCAGAAAACCAGGCGCAAGTTCCAAAGGCACCGTCAATTCTACAGCGCCTAAGAAGGGGCGGGGGGCGCTTCTACATGATTATTTCTAAACGTTTATTTAAGTGTATTTCTTATTCTGCGACGTCATTGAATCGACCACAAAGGTGTGATAGTTCACTTAGAAATAAAATTTTCAAAGAACATTTGAAAAGGAACAAGAAATTGGCAGTTCAAGGACACAAATATCGAAAGGCTTCATTACTCTCTAACGAAACAGTACATCCGTTTTCTGAGAAAAGACTGGGGCAAATCTGAAACGTGTTTACGACAATTCCAGATGAGGAAAGTGCAAAAGTTCGTGCAATCAGATAAAAAAATAATCCAGACCCATTGTTTTACAATGTGGAAATGTGCCGAAGCGCATCCGATCAAATGCAGCCGACGTCCATACCAACATAGGTCGGTCCCTCGTTTCTCGGTTGCTTTAGGTTCACAATTATTATTCAGCAAGTGCAGTTCATGCATCATTCACAAGTTCCTCTGAAAATTGAGTCATATTCGCAATTTTTCTGTTTTTGCATTCTTCTGTCGGCGACCACAGTACGCTTGAGAAGACAAAGTTGTGGAATACAACAACCGAAGGCATAGGAGTATTTAAGGCATCGAGTACTATCGCGCGTTCTCGTCCCTCGGTCAGGCGGGTCAAAGTTGGGACACCCCCCTTGACCCCACACACCCCTCGGGGGGCGGGTGGTGGCGGGGTTAGTAAAAAAAAAAAAAAAAGTGAAAACTGTGTGATCTACGGGGGAGAAGACCATGGAGTATGCAGACAGGGGCCCCTCTCATGCGAATCGCCCGAGCAATAAAACTCAGTGGCCTGCAGCTGTAACGGCTTTCGTCAAATAGCATAAATCATGCCGCTCGAAGATAAAAAGCAATAACTGCCACGAGATGTGTTGATAGCGATTCGTACTAAACGATTATTCAGAGATTATGATTATCGCATTGGACACCATACAACACCACACCAACACGAATACAAAAACTGCACGCAACAAGAGTGAATAGCGAACTGTAGCTCACGTAACACACCACCATCGAAAAACTAATATTCAAGGTTCGTCAGATACGGTTTAGGACTTCACGGTACGGTGGTTCACAGTGATGAAGCGAACAAATATTTAGAATTTAACTCATACGTGAAGTATGAGGAATGTCAAGATACAGTAACACACACACACAAAATAATAATAATAATAATAATAAATAATAATAATAATAATAATAAATAGTATAACGTGTAATATTGCTATTTTTCGCGAGTTTGTGCTTCAAGCAAACAATTATGGTCGTTTTCTGAAAAGAAAAAAAATCGCACGTGCTTAATTTTTAATAGAGACATACGTGAAATCCATTTACAAAATATGTTATGACCTTGCGATTAGGTGCGATCGTCTGTAAGTGAAACGGAACATCGATATTATTACACTTAATAATCGTAAAAAAATTGATACAGATATTGCATGATGATTCCAGCTTTAATGTCCTTTCGAGAGAATTATTTCCGTGTGCGTCAACTTTCTTTCAGTTCCGTATTTGTAGTCAACATATCCCAAGAAGTGGTACTACTACTCCTTCGCTGGACGGTGAGATCCGATGCCGACTAATACGTCGGCTTGCTGACAATTTCACATTTCACGGTATTTCTCCAGTAGGGCACCGCCTTAGCCGGAACAAGCTCTAGTGTCTCGACTCATCTCCCGACGTAGTGCGTGGGTGTGTGTGCGCGTGGGTGTGCGCGCGCGCGCGTGTGTGTGCGCGCGCGCGTGTGTGCGTGGGTGTGTGCGCGTGGGTGTATGTGTGCGTGCGTGTATGTGTGTGTGTGTGGGGGGGGGAGGGCGCGTGCAAAAGGAGAGAAGGGGACCAAGGAGGATCGCGCACAGACAATGGGCGGTTTGTTAGTCTACCCGTCCGGCATTCGTTTGGTATTTTTCCGCGAAACCACGGAAAACCAGCGAGCAGAGCAGAGCAGAGCAGAGCAGAGCAGGAGGCCGCAAGAATTAGTTTCAGTCAACAGCTGAACTCGACGTAGATGGTTTGTATCCAGTGTCGGAAATCGGCCAGCTGGACTCGACTCAATGTTATAGCTTTTCCATACTAGTTCTTGGTCTGTCTTTGACAAAATAATCAGAATCGAATCAAAACCCTAGAATCTTCAGAGCAGAGGCGCTTCAGTGGCAGCGAAGGTCGCGGCCAGTCCCTGCTTCGTCCCTCCCGTGCGATTCGTGGCTCAATGCAGGGCGAACCGGTCCCAGTGCGACGGCGCCCTGCACTTCTTCGCCAGTTGCCCCAATAGCGAGGAAATCCTGGCACAAATTCTAACCCACCACACCCACTCCCGCATTAATTGACGGCGCGTGAAGGCGCGAGAAGGAATGCGGCGAGGCCGGGCTGCTAGTGCGCGCGCCCGCCCACAGATGGAGCCACCGCCGGCGCGCATCCGCTTGCTCTGGCATCCGCTGCCGCTTCTTCCTCGTAAGCACTGCCACGCGTGGGAGAGGTCCAGTGCGGACTAGTGCCTCTATCAAAATTATTTCCAGAGGGAGCCAAGACGAAAATGCATCGTTTTTATCAAAAACTGTAAATCGAAATATGTAAACACAGAATACGAGTGTTACTGAATGCTATTCTCGAAGTTTCTATACATTCGGTTAATATATTATATTTGAAAACAGACGTGATAATTTACGAAAAATAATTTTTACACCCGTGAGTGCGGTACAAATCAATATTCTTGATAATAAGGATTACACAGTCCTCTAAAAAATTATACTCAACTGGATTGACATGTTACAAGGCAATGTACAGAAAGACTTTCCAATGTATCAACTACGAGATATATTTTTCATAAATTAGTATATAATCATCCAATGTGTGTACAAGCTATCTTTTCTACTGCATAACTGTTTCTATACAATTAGAGACTACACTGATTATCAAAAAAAAAAGTTTATTTTAACAAAACTGATATATAATGAATTAGTTTATATTTGTATTGCATATTTTTTTAAAAAAAGATTACTATGTTTATAACAAATAATGTACTTCAGCTTCCGAGTCAATGACACCCATCTCGATCAGGTTTATGTATATTTTCCCTGATCCATTGAGTAAATGCTGAGATGGCCCCTTGTTTTGCTTCTGGACGCAAATGTAGCTTCACTATGTGCACGTTTTGTTGAACTTTCCTTTTGCTTGTAAGGGTAAGAATAGAGGTAAGGGCGAGTTGCTATTTGTTAGCAATGCAGAAAAATCATACTTGCAATTCGTGTACCGATGCAAATAAAATTTCTAGAACTCAGAAACGAAAATGCCTATTTTTCAAATATTGCTAATCTTGCGATTTTTAAAAATGTTTATTTATAATTACAGATTGCGCTTCATTCGCTTCGTTGGCGGGTGGGCCAGCGCCGGGCGCGCGCCAGCTTCCCTTGCGTCTCCCTCGGCCAATGGGGCCTTCCGAAACAAACAGAAATATTTAGATTGCGAGCGAAGTGAAAAGTGAAATAGAAAAAAGCAATATCATTGTAATTAATGTGGTGATGCTCGTTGCATAAAGATGTAGTTAAAACAGCACATACTTTCTGGCATTTGTTGTTACGGGTACGCAATATTTTACCACCACATGAACCTGAAAAAGTCTTTCCCACAAGCAATACTTAGTCTCCGCGCCCTCCTTCGAACTCAGGTTCTTCGAGTAAGCACACCGTTCACCTTACCACTTCCCTGCCAGCTTCAAAGCTAAACGTAACTTTTCCGACGCTTAAAAAACAACACTTTTACACTTGTAATTTAAATTTTTCAAAAATTCAGATATTTCATTTACAGTATTTTACAATGATTTAGAGAACTGATTTAATAATGAGTCATATATTTTGATTAAAAGTCATCAAAATTGTAGTTTTGCAAAAATCAATTTTTAGAAAATACAGAACGTTCGCCGAAAATGCCTCCCCCACCAGATTTTTAAACGTTCATGGCTACATACGAAGAAAAAGGCAACTACAAATCTTAAACAGTTTTTTAAACAATTGTTTGAAAATTGCCTTTATTTCACCCGCAGCACATTAGCTTCTTTAAAGGGCTGTCTTCCAAAAACAAAGTTTATTCCGAAAAAGAAAAATCTTCAAAATTGAAGTTGTAGAAAGACGCCAAAATTTTGAACTTTTGACATTTTATAAAAAAGGAATCGTATATTTAGACTTCAACGAATATGAGTCCCCCGCCAATTTTTTTAACGCCCTTTCCTGTATTCGCAGAAAAAAATGTAATTTAGAAATTCTTGTTACGGTTTCATGTAAATCTTAAAATATCAATTTCAAACTCGTAGGATCTCAAGTTCGACCAGATGGATTAGGGAATATCAATTTGGGATAAAACTGTTAACCTTTTAGGCGCCAGCGCTGATCACGGACTTAGGATACGTGTAACAGACAGACGGGTCGAAGGTTTTTCTGACGAAAATCTCAGTTTCTTGCGCAGCATCAACATACTTTCTCGATACAACATATGTAGTATTAATGAAAGTAAAAATTAGAAAAGTTCATATTTCAGTCATTGACTAGAAGTCAAAACGTCACTTCCTTTAACTAATTGTAACAGCCACAGGTGGGCGAATTCGAAAAACACACAACTACATTTCTGAGGCTCCCTTATCCAAACAGCTTTCATATTTACATTTGACTTTTTACTTACACAACCATTTTCAGTCGATTATTAGAATATATTTTTGCGCGAATTTTTAGTTTTATTATTAATCCTGCAATTAAGTTTGAGAACTTGGTGGCAGAATACACTAACTTATCAAAAAATTTAACAAATTTACAAAATTTATAAACTTTACAAATTAACGTGAACATTTCACCGTGCAATCTTTCATAGTCTTCCACCTCACAACACCACTTCGCTTTTCCCCAGTTTCACAACGCCACTGCACTGCACATAATTTATAATAATTACTAATTTAATAATTTAGAGCGATTTGTTTCATAGCTGGCATTTCGGAACACTTTTTCCTGATATTCAGTGGCAACATTTATTAAGGTGGTGGACTCCTAGCTGTGTAGTTTTTCAATTCTTCCGACGATACGAAACACTTTCCCGCAAACTAGCGATAGATCTACGTTTATGAGTTAATATTGAAACTTGAGGTTCGATTGTTTCTTTAGTAATATTCACTCTTTTGGGGCGGCTGTACGAGGGATCAACTCCGATTTAGCAGCATTTTTGGGATAGTTTCATATATTATTCGACATTTTTTGGCTGTTTTCAGCCTATTTTGGATCTTTTTGCGATTTGGGGGGTGTCAATGGGGGGGGGGTGGTGAAAGTAGATTGGCCAATTTTTAAGGGTACATTCGAAAAATCTCACCGTTTGTAAACTGCACAAATTCGTGAATTAAATAGAAAAAAATAATTACTATTCAAAACGGCGAGTCAACGTGTTAATGACTATACGAAATAGTACAGCTCGTACAGCACAGCAAGTGTCGACTTCTACAACCAAGATAAAACGCCGACATGTTTCAAATTTATATCCCTAGGCAATAAGGCCTAGTGATACACGAACCAATATCAAGTATACGAACTAAAACCTAGTAAGGTCACATATACGGATAGATCGGTGTGCCGTATTGCCCATCACCGTCCATCATTGTGCCGTATTGTAAATTTTGAAATGTATCTACACATCTCTTCTTCTATTAACGAGATAACATGTTTACGGAAATGAACTATTTTTTAAGAATCGCATCGGGGCTTTTCAATATGTTTTAGAGGCACTACGCTCCCTGCCCCTTCCCCGTCTATGGTAACATGTGATCAATCGAGTACACGTATGTTTTTCATTGTGTTATAACGGCACCGATTCAAACACACCCAGTGGCGCGGGTGGAGGAGCGTGTGGAAGTCTCTGCCTCCGCTTTTCATGCTACACGGTCTCGCCCGGAGTCCTTCGGCGCCAGCACATCACTCCAGGTTCTTTAGAGTAGTCAAGATATTGTATTTCATAATCAGTTTTCACTCTACACAGTGATACGAACAGTCCAGTCTGGGCAATCTACAGAAGTAATGTGCAAGCTGAAAACGAGTCTTGACGAAACTAAGATACCGGCTCAAGGCCACAGAAGGATGCTATGTACACGGAAATGAGCAGTACGTATTGTGGACTCGTTCAAAACATTACCGCCGTCTCTCGTCGTAATGACTTTCTTGCAATTTCTGCAAAAGCAGAAGCAGCAATCATGTTATCTCGGCAACGCGGCCGCTTGGAACGTCTTTGCAACTCACGCAAACCGCTCTCCGCACACCTCCGTCCATTCTCACATGCTCTGGTGAAGAACCGAAAGGAATTCGCATCAGCGGCACCATCAACGTTGCGCCACTGCATAACGGCGGAGTGCGTACACCAGGCAACGCGCGCTCCACGCCACAGTCCTCTTTGCGAGGAAGACCTGCTAGGTTGTTCTTTCATCACGGGCTCTTATGGTGACTTGACAGGGCCAACAAAAATGGTGAGAAACTATGAGAAAACACTCAAATGAAATTGTTTTTAAAAACTACTTCTTTCGTAGATAGCATCACAAACAATAAATGAGCGCAATTTCAATGAGGCTACCGTTTCGAATGGAAGAGTTCCGCTAAATAACGAACCTATGTTGTTCCCAAAGCATTAGTTCCCGTAGTTTCCGAGTGGAGCAGGTCTAACGAGACTCTACGATATACAAATCGCGGGACCAATTCCGGGAATAGGATGCAATTGTAGGGGAACCGCAGTGCTTCCAAGGTTTCAAAATGTCTCGTTTGAGTACTGAAAGCGGCTGAGGTGGCTAAGGCGGGAGTGCCTAGGGATCCAGTCCCGAATGGCAGGAGTTTCGACACTAGTTGAAGATTAATTCAGCTGCTGTCCCAAGGAGAACTGAGGGGTCCAGAGCACAAGGAGTTTAAGTAAATGTTTGGTAAATTCTGACTTGCGACTGTAATGTAAAAACTACACTTTATCTTGTGAACATACGGTATTCAATTAGCCCAATTCAATTTTTTGCCGCGTTCTAGCGGTGGCAAGCGCCTTCCATATCGTTTGCGTTGAACCATTTCCTCAACACCACATTTAGGGCCATTGTATCAATCGTGATTGTAGCCCCTCAATTGCAGCTCCGACAGGTAGTTTTCCGAGGTCTCTCCTGGGCGAACGTCAAGTGTACCCTACCAAAAGGCCAAGAGCAACGCGCGTTCTTTCATCTTCACTGTCCTATCTTTTCCTGTCCTATCTATCACCCTTACTTTTACATGCATTACACTACTACCAGAAGACAGCTGATTTTCAGCGCCACATTTGAGAAACTTCTCGTGCACCCGGAGGAATAACGACTTTCTTAAAAAATTAAAAAAAATAAAATCAGTTTAAAGTTTGAATTTCGGGGCAAAAAAATTAAAAATTATTTTTGAAAAATTGAGTAAATTTCACATAAAAAATCATTATTTTCCATAGAAATTCATACGACCAATTCAATGAAAAGAAAGAAAAGAAACATGTTTCGTTATTACGAAGGAGGGGAGAAATCTAAACTTCATGAAAAAATGGTTTTCGTGGTCACAATCCCCAGAAAAGGTCTGCTTGGGGCACTTCTTATCCTGCTAAAGCCTTCCCGCTACCATCTTATCCTGCTAAAGCCTTCCCGGAAAGCTATGCTGTCTCCAGCAATCTAAGATGTGTCTATTATGGAATGGAACGTTTTTGATATTCTTGGTATTCACAAGGACTGCTGTACTATGTAATATAATAATATGATTTTGCAGTATTCTTGAGTGTATTTTTCAAAATATTTAATTCGTTGCAGGGTTCTGCAGGAAAAGCTTTCTTGTGCCGAGGCAGAGCGCGCGATGCTCTTGTTGCAGCCGCGGCCGCCGGCTCCCAATTCAAACAAACTCCTCGTAAAGCTACACGAACAACTCTCATGACTAGGGGCCAGCAGCTCTACAAACGCTGCTCAACACAACCACAACACATGGTTTTCCAAAAAGCAGTAGTCAAGCTGCTCAAAACAAAATACTCTTGTACAATACGGCAATAAATTGAATTTTTTTAGCAAAATTATCTCCACGAATACTTCAATAACCTAGTCCCGCATGCAGTACTTCAGTTCTTTACATACCGAGAATATAGTAGTAACGTAGCGGCGCATCGGGTATGACAATTCAGACGAAAGATGCAGTATGAGAACAGGTGCAATTACACAATCAAATATTTGCATTTTTCCATCATCATCATCTAATGAAACCATACGCACCACTCACATGGCTGGAGGCTGCATAGTTTTCTTTCAATGTCCAATGCGCATTGGAAATTGGCAATATAGGTGAAAAGGTAATGGATGCGGACCCCACTGGGAATTTAAACATTACTGATTTTAAAAAAATGAGAGATACGAGAATAATTTCATTAAAAGAAATTACTTACATGGCTAGACATGGAACATGGAAACTTGAAATGAAGTTCAGGAAGAAAATTATACAAGTCATTGCCATAATTTCACGGCGTCCTCATTAGCTGAAATTATTTATTCCGCTTATTTATTGACTTGGATCTACAGTATGTGATCAAAAGTATCCGGACACGTAGCTAAAATGACTTACCAGGTCATGACGCCCTCCACCCGTATTGCTGGAATTCAATAATGTTTGGCCACCCTTAGCCTTGATGACAGCTTCCACCCTCGCAGGCATACTTTCAATCAGGTGCTGGAAGGTTTCTTGGGGAATGACAGCCCATTCCTTACGGAGTGCTGCACTGAGGAGAGGTATCAATGTAGGTCGGTGAGGCCTGGCTCGAAGTCGGCGTTCCAAAACATCCCAAAGGTGTTTGATAGGATTCAAGTCAGGCCTCTGTGCAGGCCAGTTCATAAGAGGAATGTTATTCCGTAATGTTGTAACACTCCGCCACAGGCCGTGCAGTATGAACAGGTGCTCGATCGAGTTGAAAGATGCAATCGCCATCCCCGAATTGCTCTTCAACACTAGCAAGCAAGAAATCGTTTAAAACATTAACGTAGGGCTGTACCGTAATTGTGCCACGCAAAACAACAAGGGGTGCAAGCCCCCTCCATGAGAAACACGATCACACCATAACACCATTTTGAATGTGTCCGGATACTTTTGATCACGTAGTGTATCAATTCTGAATTCACCTTATAAAGGAATTCTTAGGTGACTTCAGAATCGCAGCGGTCGAACGAACATTTCCAGGAGCTCTCAGAAAGAATCAGAAATTGAAAAAATATATAATAATATAATATATATTATATATATTATAATATATTATATAATATATAAATAATATTATATATATAAATATATAAAAGAATGATTAAAGTGTACCCTTCTTGCATTCTAGCCACATGAATACATTGAAATCGTGCGAAAGTTTGCAAGTTGGGGGAATTACCAGAATAATGGAGAGTAAAATGGAAATCATTTTTACGTCTTAACCACCAATACCACCCACCCTCCAATACGGCTTGGCATACAAGTATGTAAAAGAAATCGCTCACAACCCTGAAGAGGTAACAGCGTCAATTGCAGCTGCTTTTCCTAGGAGCCAGGAAGTACAACCCAACATTTTTTCCCCCGTTGTGTTAGTTCGCCTATTATCATAGTGCACGTCCCGCCAGAATTCTCATACCCAGTGCGTCACTGCTTACGACACAGGCATTACGGGACAAGGAAGAAAGATGTTTCAGTATTCACGTGTGCCGTTTCAGCACAGCCAAGTTTCCGTCCCCTGGACTCCACTTTCCACACACTTGATAGCAGAATTTTTGCTGCGGCGCGGCGGGCCACTAACGCGACAATTCAAGAAGTTGAAAATCTTGGGAGGTAACGTTGGCGCATGGCTGGAAGCGAGCGGGCGGGCAACTGGAGGCTTCACGGGTTGCCGGCTGCGTGGGCGGTGGCAGCAGCACTGCGTCCGCACGGGCGACGCCGAGGCGTGGCCGGGGAGGGGCGGGGAGGGGCGGGGCGGCTCGGCTCGGGTTTCAAGCTTCCAAGGCGACTGCGTCAACGCAGGGGAAGGGCGTTGCCTGAAGCGCCGCCCCTTTTGTAAAGACCTGCTTCGAACCGCCAGTCAAGAAGCCGCGCCACCTCACAGCCCAGGGATGGGCCTGGCATTGGACGAATCATGCATTTTCTCTCCTAGGATTATGTATTCTTTAACCGTTGTTTACAGTCGAAAACTGTCGTAATTGCGTACATAGTTTGAACACGTAACAATTAGTTTACTTCCTAACGAAGTAAAACTACAATAAGTCAGTGGCGGCTCGTGGCTGTGAAGTTAGGTAGAGCGCTAGTGGGAAATTTAAATTTTCACAAGCTTATTTTAATTATTGAAATCGCTTATTTCTTGTACATCAAATCGATCCTCCAAGGCTGCGGACGTGTCTGCGATTTCATTCATCTGATTCCTTAACATCTAATTAACTGCAGAAGAATTTTCTTCTGAATTAGTACAATAAATCTGAAAGAAACTCCTACAATTTTTTTTGACGTTTTATGTCTCCCTCGAAACGCCTACCTCGAAACGTTAATGCTAATGGCGAACCTGAATGACACAACTGTAGTCTCCTTAGTTTTGTGTTATCATTTCACACGTATATTCAACGTAAAGCTACCATACGCGAGATGTGGGAAAAGAAGACAAGTTTATCTTATATAGAGCTTGACCGATGCTAGCGTCGGTAAGTTTAAGAACAATTGTCTCCACAATTTGTTACAGCACGAACATCGTGGAACTTGTGTATTTTCATTCAATGTGCAACCTGCTAACAGCGGAAACCTTATTAAACTTTCCTGCCTATTGGTTATCGCTTGCGACAGTAAGGTATCTGGCTGAAGAGAGAACTAGCGTAGCGTTGAATACGAGATATACGCTGTAGCAAGATACGCGAATGATGTTATCGCAGTTAATGGGAATAGAGCTACCTAGCGCGTCCTTAATGCTCACAGGGTCATGTACATATCTGACAGCTTTGACCTCGCGGCGTTCGCGTTGAAGACGCGAGATCATTCCGGGCTCATAAATTTGATAGCGAGGATCTCTCGGCAGTCGGAGGGAAGACGCCAATAACACGCAGCAAATGAGCAACACGAGTCTTGAACGATTAAAAAATATTAAGGCACTGTGCTTAATCGCCAAAATCTACATTATCGTAACGATAATGTAGCTGCCTAGGTGTTATTTATAGCAGGGCTGCTTACTCGACTCGGGGTTACGGAAAGACTGTCATTCAACGAGAAAGAAACATTCACTACAATGACTATTGAAATGGATTATAAGGATGGGCGTCAGTGGCCCTTGATGACTACACTGTTGGCAACGCCCATAAGCTATCTTTTATCTTCTAGCACGAAGGAGCGACCGCCTCCTCCCCGATCATTCTATAAATAATAATAGGCCGGCTCAGTGGCGCAGACGGTTGGCTGCGGGTTCGAGTCCTGCTCAGACATGGTGGTATTTGGGATTGTCTCGTCACCCTTCATTATCCCAACACCTCTTTATTCACGATTCAAGGCACAACAACCTCGTCTTATAAAGCCGCAAAAAGCTGATCCTCATAATTACACACATTAATCTCTCCGAGGCCTCGAAAGATAACATATAACGTGTTCATAAATGGCCAATAAGCACATTATTATCATTATCATTATTATTATCATTATCATTAAAAGACCACAGCTACCCCGAAGAGAAGGAGGGAGGGGACTGCTAAACATTGAAAATCTCTGCAGAAACTAAGAAAGAAAAATGAAGCAAAAGCTACTCTCGTGTGAAGATGCCTTAATGAAAATGGTTGTACAAGCAGATGATGGTTATACTCCATTAAACTTGAGTACCTTTAACACAGGAACAGCAGCAACTGCAGCAGGAACACCAAAAGAGAGAATTCAACAAAAGGCCATGCACAGCAAATTCCCTAAAGCTATCCATCAACCTCATGTTGAAACAGTTCTCGCTGCAATGGCTATCAGACGGCTATTTATACCCAGAAATAGAGGGATTTAAAATGGCAATCCAAGATAAGTGTGCCGAACTAGGAACTACGAGAAACACTGCAAGAACATGCCCATGGTTGAAAAATGCAGGAAATGCGGCGCCAGTGGTGAAACAATCGAGCATATAATGGCTGCATGTTCTGCACTTCCACGCAGGGCATACTTGGGGAAGCACAACCAAGATTGTCCATCAACAATTGGCTCTCAAGCATGGAATGTAAAATAGTGAAGCACCTCCGTATTATAATGACAACCCAGCAGCTGTAATGGAAGCAAAAAATACCATCATTTACTGGCACAGACTCATTAACAGACAAAACTGTGGCCTTCATAAACCAGAAATAGTTATGATTCACAGGGACAAGAAATAAACTATGTTGATAATGCCATAACGTTTTACTGATTTACCTCAAGAAAACAGAGGCCGAGAAAATTACTAAGTATGAAGATCATGCACTGGAAATAAAACAAATGTAGAAACTACATATTGTAACAATATATCCACTTGCTATTTCTGCTGAAGGTGTAGTAACAAACTATTGCAGGAAAAATCTAAAATAAAATGGGATTATCTCAACGAATTCTAAATTACGAACAAACGGCTGTGATCCTGCAAATATGTCGTATAGTTGGCAAGTTCTTGAACAAATGAGGCTCCCGTATTGGTAGCCAGAGTGAAATATCTCTCCCCAGTGACCGAGCTCTTTCCATAACGTGTCATGAATCGGCAAATTGAATCCAGCATAAGCTGTTGAGAAAATATATAATATTGTTATTATTATTAATAATATAATATTAATAATAATAATAATAATAATAATATAATAATAATAATAATAATAATAATAATAATAATAATAATAATAATAATAATAATAATAGTGTAGTTTTGAGGATGGCTCGTGGGCCGCGCACTAGCTCCCCATGGCTACCCGCGGAGTGATCCCAGGTTCGATTCACGGTTGTAATCTTCAGTTTCTGTGGCTGTGTGACGAAGAAAAAGCTCAGACATGCGGCGCGCTCGCTAGTTCCGGTGAGGGAAGTCTCTCCTACCCGTACGCGTGGAAATTCGACAAGGGGGAGATCGTGGGCTAGCCCGCAAAGACGGACAGTCAACCCCAAATGACCAATACATAATATATTTACGAACTTTGAAAGAAATATTTCCTTCCGCAGATTTTCGTAGGGAGCCGCCTGTGCCGCGTCGGAGGGCTGCGGGCGGGCGGCGGGCGGCGCCGCGTCGCGTCGCGTCGCGTCGCGGCTTCCGGATCGTCCCGCGATAGCAGCGTGTCCGTTCCAGATTAGGCGACGGGCCGCTCAGGCGCCCGCACTTGCCACGCACACCAAATGCTCCGTTTACCCACCCGCACTGATAACGGCGCATCCCTTACAATTCGATTTAGACCACAACTGTGCCGTTTGCTTCAAGTTTCGTCTCAGTTGCAGTTACAGATTTGATACGCATAAATAAAAAACCCGTGCAGAGCAAGACGCGGGGCGTCGCAAGCCGTCGTGGGCAGAGAGGCAGTGGGCGGGAGGGGTGATCGATTCCTCGTCCGCGGCTGGGGCGTGGGAACGAGTCATGCTCGGCCAACATTCGTCGCGATCTCAACGGACGATGCGCGTTTCAGGGCACATCACAGCCGTTCAGCGGTCAACATTCCGATCATATTTTATATATATATATAATACATATATTATATTTATTATATATATATATATATATATATATATATATAAATGAATAAATATTAACATCATTAGGAAACCGAACGGGAAAAGAAGGCATTGCCGCCTGGCCGTCCCCTCGAGTGAAAGGAAATCCATAAAAGAAGACTAATGTGTCGTTCGCCGATGCGCAATTCTAGATGCAAAGACATACTTCTCTGTTCTCACACGACTACAAATAGCTGTAAATATACAGGCAATTGTATTTTGACAAAGAACATACTAACATGTATGCAGCATCACAGGAACGTATTGTCAAGACCTTGATGGAGCAAGTAACGGTCTCTGTTACAGTTTGGTAAACGAGACGATAGCAGGGCAAAAATCATAAATAAATCCCTTTTGTTGAAATAACAGTACTCGTGCGCTATCTTCCGGAAATACTCTTCCTTACGATTAAGGAAACACAGAGTTCATCTTTCAATGAATAATTGAAATGGTAATAGGAATTTGACCTATAACGGTGATTTGAAAGGGCTTTCCTCCTTGGAATGAGCATCGCCAGAGAGGGTGTGACCGGAGCTGGTCGGTGCTAGTCCGGTGGCGCTCACCTGGTCGCGCAGCTCGTCCGTCAGCTCGAAGGGCTCCAGGGCGTCGGGGGCGGGCGCCGGCGAGCGCGCGGGCGAGCGCGCGGGCGAGCGCGCGGGCGAGTGTGCGGGCGAGAACGAGGGCGAGGGCGCGCGGGGCGGCGTGGGCACGTCCATGGTGTCCATTGCGGCGACTGTCGGGCGAGGCGAGGCTACGGCCTCTGGGTGCGCGCCGCCGCCGCCGCCTTCGGCTTCCGACGCCGCATCCGCGGGAAGCGCGGCGCGATAGACACTCCCCGACCGCCGGCGCCCAGCACTGCCGTTCGCTTTTCCCTTTAGTCCCCCTTTTCGGCCCTTCAACGAGTTTCCTAACAGCTGTTGTTGTTGCTTTTACACGTTTTCTATTTTACAATGCGTTGGCGACCCGACTTTATGTACAGTTTGAAAGAAGTTAAAAATCCATGGGCGTGACCACGAGTGACGGTGAATGAATACAATAATGAGTAAATAAATCTTAATGAGCAATGCAACAACAAAAGAATCGTACTAAACGTGCCGTGCCTTTGAAAAGACGTCGTAACAAAGGAATCGTCGAATGAGGTAGCAAATTGGTAATATTGATTCTCATACGAAAGAATAAAAAATACATTCCCAAAAAATCTGTTTTCCAAAGTCTGTACAATGATTCTGATGTAAACACTTTCTCGTGCTAAATACAGCCGCGTATTGGTTGCTTGGATATGCGGGTGTGTACGTGTAACGTTTCGCATCTGAAAATGGTTCTTGTCGGAGTGATATATTTCCTTGTTTAAATGCAAGAATGAAAATACAAAAAGGGATTGAGAGAAAAAAAACCGATCGTAGAATTCAGAAGACTGTTACTGCAGCTCTGAAACGGGCCGCTGTGTTGAAGTACGCGACGACGAAGGCGTCGAGCAAGGGCGGCGAGGAAACCGTTTGCCCGTCGTCCGGCGCTGACTCACAACAAAAGGTCCAGATGCCGCGTTCGTTGGACTCGAGCAATAGAGCAGCAGTCAGTTCCCGTCGCTTAGCATCTTTTAATTATTTTAATTTTTGTGCGTACCTTATTTTGTAATGGCGGATACTGTGGCAGGACAGTTTTTTTACGAAACATAAGACAGGTAACCCATTTATACGAAATAATTGTAAAGGTTGTCATTGCCAACAAACGTCATTGCCATTTATACGAGTTGAAAAATATATAATTTTAAGTGTGTTTTTATCGCGTGCTGAAGAAAATCCGTCATTGGCCATTAAACAGATTGCCGAACGCACATCATTGACAGCGAGAGTGTCACGTGTAGTCAATGCGCGAAGAGAGGTTGAGTACTAACAGAAAACTTGTCACACCACGGAAATGAACGGTTTTAGTGCTGAACCGCTTCCGAACGCGTCTGCAATGAGTATTTTCGATAGTGAAACGGAATGTGTGTGTCAAAGCTGGACATCGGAGCAGTATTCTTATCACCCACGGGCTGCTGTTGCCACATACGCTTCTGACAGTTCGCGTCCACTATTAAGGAGGTGTCTATGCAATCGGCCAATGAGGTTAGTAGTCGCGGATGAACACAATGCTTCTTTGTTTACTTCAGGATCATTCTTAGGCTGAACGAAGATTAGGGCAATCAGTCGCAGAGATACAACGAGAAAACCGCTTTTCAAGTTTTATTTTTTCTCGGCTTCAATTGCATGTATCAGGCTAAAAACAATTCCAGAGTCGGGGGTAAATAGTTAAATTTCACGGTATTTTTTCCACCAATTTTGACGCCAAATTCAAAAAAGGTTTTGAAATTGTTTTTTGACGTAATAATGTAGAACTATGGTCTCAGCCCCCGCCCCCCCCCCCCCATAAAATGTGTCTCACCATATTCTATAAAAGAGATAAATTTTTCAGATTTTTAAATAATGTGACGATAATGAAAAAATAATAAAACATACTTTAACAGTTTAAAATATGAAATTCACACCAAAATAAAGATTGGAAAAAAATTGTTCACCAACGTTTAAACAATTTATATTTAAATTATAGAGAAGTCTCACTTACCAGCATGATTTACAACATTTTGCTGACTATTTTTTAATGTAGAAAGTATTTATATTATCCAAATGAAATCATCGAACCTCTTTTGCTTTTTGACTTGTGTTGTTTACAATATAAATCAATATATTCGGTTTTAGGTATATTAATCATTCGTGTTTATAATATAAATGAAATTACTCAGTTGTAGGTTTCTTGGTCATTGACAATGAGATAATCATAGACAATTAATCATTGTCTTCTTTAATAACTAGGATCACGTGTTCTTTTATAAAGAGTCTAGTGAAAACTTCTGACGGTTTAACAATTTTCGCCAAGTAACGAACTTGTGGCAAATAATGAACAATCGCAGCTATGTGGGAGCACCATCACAGGGTGCTACTTCCGTTCACGTTCAAAATAATATCGTTTCAGTTACGTATTTTTTCCGAAGAATCATCATCTGCAATAAAAATGAGTGTTTCCATTTAACTTTTTTATTTTCTCTCACTCTCACCCCCGGGGGTATGGATGGCGGGCCCTGTGTCAAATCATTGAATGAACTACGTCGCGAAGAGCAACATTTATTACCTACTTTTCTTGATCGGATGTTTATTTTTTCGAGATATTCCCAAAACCAATATTAAATGGAACACTGTATAGAAACATGAATTATGCACTTTTTCCTTACCAGGACCCGGCAAGAGGTTTTTTTTTGTCAACAATTAGCAGTTTTCTGGCCGGAGATTACAATACTCTCTCTTCGTACCAAGTATGGGCGATCAAGTGAAAATAATGCACACAAATCCTGCGAAAGCGTCTTTACTCTTTCAAAATGTTGGCTTTGCTGCTGTCGTCGCCTCGTGCGTCAACCTTTCATTCACACGCCAAATTTTCGTCTGGCGGGACGGGGGCGGGACAGGGGCGGGACGGGGGCGGGACGGGGGCGGGACGGGGGTGGGACGGGGGCGGGACGGGGGCGGGACGGGGGCGGGACGGGGGCGGGACGGGACGGGGGCGGGACGGGGGCGGGACGGGGGCGGGGCGGAGGCGGGGGCGGGGCGGGGGCGGGGCGGCGGAAGCGGCGCCGCCTGTTAGCGGAAAAGGCCCCGAGAAAGGCGGAGCTGATAAGGCGCCAGATGACGCGCCCTGTTCGGTTCGCGCGGGGCTTCCCGCTCCACCTTCCCTTCCCTCTCGGAATAAACGACTCCAAACGATTAGTAGGCCTTTAGACAAGCGCTGCAGTACTCCAAATACAACTCGCAACGGCCGTAGTGTTTGGTCATTTTCCAACGACAGAACCGAAAGCGTATGCTCGGCACTCCACTGAGACAAGCACAAGAAACTAGGTTGGAAGTCCACAACAAAAGACCACGTTTCGGTTATTTCATTCTGGGATCATAGGAACATATCTTTTGCACATTTTATTCTCTTGAGAGAATAAACCTTCGAGGAAATTATTTATTTTTCCTAATTCAGTTAAATATTTTTTTACGTTATGCAGCAATTCATTAACGAACGGTTTAAGGGCTAGTGATTCCTTCACTAAAGTCTTCTTCACACAATTCTGCTACGTCTGTTACAACCACATCAAGAATTTCACAGATATTCGAGAGCGTCCACATGCCTTCAAATGTGCAAGTACTTAAATAGCTTTAAGCAATAAACCTTTCCTCTCTTAATTACATGTATTTGTAAGTTCTGGATGTAACATCAATATTCCATAAAAATATTTCAACTCTAAAACTCGCTGTGAATTCTGCCGTAAAGGTGTTGTAAACGAAAAAAATCAGCAGCTTTAATTTTTCATTAGAAATAGATGGAAAATTTACAATCGAATCACACACTTCACCATAATTTTCTACAAAATAGCTGTACTTTAAGATAAACATTTCTCCCTTCAATTGATTTTACAATATTCTTGGGGTTGTTAAAATACTCCTTTCGCAAGTTTAAACCACCAAACCTTTGCCAGGAAAACTTTACAGAAATGTAAATTCGACAAGTCGACACTGTCCTAAATCAACAGGGCAACAGTCCGCAAACAACGTCCGAAAGGTAACAATAGGGAGTAAACAAAACATCTTGCCGCTTGTTTTTGACGGTGCGCATGACGCAAAATACAACAAAGTATCATAACGCAACGCTCTCGCATGCCGTATTTGAACCATGGAACCGCAACTTGGTGAAGAAGGAGCGTCGGGGTTACTTTGCTTGTTGGTCTTCCACATGTTGACGTCGGTCTGCGTGACAAATGCTTTCCCAGTACGCATTACGAAGGGGACAGGAATCGGCAAAGTGTTGCGTTCTATTACGTGTCCATGTCCTGTTGCACATACGATGCATGATTGTATGAGTAACGACCATACATTTGCTACGTTCTATTTCTATACTGAGTAGCGCGTGAATGTTACGTAACGATATGCTGTTGTATGTCCGCACGCGCACTAATAGAAGTAATGTGAAGTTGAATGTATTTTATCAAAATAATTTATCTAAAAAAACGTTATAGTAGGGTTAACTTGAAATGAAAATTACCTCCGTCAAGGATTCATGAAGTAAAATGAATCAGGGGAGATTTGTGATTTCCTTTAGCCGTAAACAATGTATGACAAAGTTTGCCGTACTTTGATTGCGGTGTCTGGTTGCACTGGAAGTAAGCCCTGCGATTTGATCATAAAAAGATAATTTAAAAATGAAACGTGATCTTTTCATCTACTTCTCAAATTATTTACGACAAATGTGCAGCAAATTAAAGGCACGTTTTTATTTTGCTTCTCTGAATAGGCCGGCGCTGTACGTTAGGGAAGCATATTATTCCGTAAGTTGGTATTCTTGGGCTATCTAGCGTGATTCAATGAAACAGCTTTGCACAATTGCTTTGCAGAATTGTCAGAAACTTATATTGTGTCGAAGATAAATACTGAATGAATGAAGGAAAACGTTTGAAAACAATGCAAATTTCGGACATTTAAAGGTTTGGGAAGAAAAATTACTTACTTTGCGTTTTTTTCCTATTTTTTGTCTAAAAAGTACACATTTTAAGAAGGAATTAATGCAAAGCACAGTTGTTCTTTTTATGAATCAAGCATGAGCAAAGAAAAACTCGATCACTGACGGTCAGGACAGGCGAAATCAATTTGTTCAAATATCGAGTAATACAGTAAGGATAAATAATGAAATGATTCGCAAATGATACACAAGAACATTCCCTCTACCACAGAACCTATTGAGCACAAACGTATGAAAATACTAGTAGGAGCCCACGACATAACTAGATGTTTCCATGTGTCGTTTTAGCAATACAAGACGAAACCGTCGGACAAAAGACTCTTTCGAACAGCAGTAAATCTCAACACAAACACGTCACTTTAGTGACGTGTTCAATTCCGTCAGATATATATTGCGCCCAGTAAATATTTCGATAGTGTAACTTTGCTACTGTCTAACAAATCTATTTTAATAATTAAATTTCTTCAAAGAAATGCTACCCCGGCAGTTAATAACCTGGATAAATTAGATATTGTATTTTAATTTGTCCGTCTGCTCTTTCTGTAGGTGGCAAAAAACGTAATTTCAAAATACATTTTTAACATTTTTGTGTACTTTTCAACATTTTGTGGCGTATTTTAAGAGCATGAGCTTGCATAAACATCCCAGCTCCAGTCCGGGCTGCACCCCCCCTCCGGCGCCCAAAATGACATAACGCGCATTCGCAGATGGACCATCCAGGCAGTGCGCGTTAGCTTATGTTTTTAGTAACGTGCATCTGCATGTGAAGTTGCTTGGGAGCATCGACCGCGACAATTGAGGACGGCGCTCATTTTACCATTCTTTTAAGAAACGAAAAGAGGCTGCGAGTGTGTCTGCACGGTCATTAAAGGAATTGCATTTTGCCAAGGAACTTTAGTTTAAACGATTATGAGTGTTTATTGATTTATTAAAAAAGCGATTTGCACGCGGTAGACTAGAAAAGTTCAAGTTACGTCACAACTCTTCGTGACTTCAATAATAGTACAGTCCGACAACTGCGGAAAGCAGGCCTAATGGCCTGGGTTTCGCCACTAATAAAAGGCAATTTTTAATTATTATTATCCTAATAAAATGCTAAATAGGAAAATACAGCCTCGCGGGGTCGTCCTACACCCGCCTCACTAGAGAGCATCTTCGTAATATTCTTTCCCGCAAATTATTTCACTTTCTCTCTGGTGGAAAACGTCCAGCGGTACTCGCCCTAATGGCACTCCCTCGTCTCGCGGGAGGCACGGGCAGCAATGGCCTCATTACTTTCATTTTCGTTGGCTTCCGTAAAAAAAGAAGTTGTGACGAAAGGGGCAGAAAAATCTGCATAGGTTTTCGTGAGCTCCAGAATTCCTTCTCCCCCAATCACATAGTTGAAGGAATAATACACGTACTCGTTCTAACTACTAACAAAAGGACGATTGCAATACATGGAAATTAGAAATGTTCGCTCCCGACTAAAAGAAAATTTATTTGCATTGGTAAATGCACTACAGGTTTTATTTTATAGCAATGATAACAAAATAGCAACACACACTCCGTGCTCTATGCCTAAAACAAGTAGCAATGGAAAGCTTTACAAAACGTGCGCACAGTGAAGCTACATTCATGTCCAGAAGCAAAACAAGGGGCAAGGTAGCATTTGCTCAATTGATCAAAGGAAACTGAAAAAAAAAAAAAAACGTAATCGAGAACGTCAGTGACACAAAGTACAATACTTGTTATAGGCAAATTTATTACTTTAGAATTATACAGTTAACAATTATAATTGAAGTTCGGTAATAAAAGGTGGACATGGCGCGAAGGATTCAAAATCCGCAACGAGAATGCAGAGGCCCTGTTAAACCTCAAATCCGAGCCCGCAGGCTCGGATATAGCAGGATATAGATAGATGGAGAGAGAGAGAGAGAGGGAGAGAGAGAGAGAGAGATAGGGAGAGAGAGAGATAGGGAGAGAGAGAGATAGGGAGAGAGAGAGATAGGGAGAGAGAGAGATAGGGAGAGAGAGAGATAGGGAGAGAGAGAGATAGGGAGAGAGAGAGAGATAGGGAGAGAGAGAGAGAGATAGGGAGAGAGAGAGAGATAGGAGAGAGAGAGAGATAGGGAGAGAGAGAGAGATAGGGAGAGAGAGAGAGATAGGGAGAGAGAGAGATAGGGAGAGAGAGAGATAGGGAGAGAGAGAGATAGGGAGAGAGAGAGATAGGGAGAGAGAGATAGGGAGAGAGAGAGAGATAGGGAGAGAGAGAGATAGGGAGAGAGAGAGAGATAGGGAGAGAGAGAGAGATAGGGAGAGAGAGAGAGATAGGGAGAGAGAGAGATAGGGAGAGAGAGATAGGGAGAGAGAGATAGGGAGAGAGAGATAGGGAGAGAGAGAGATAGGGAGAGAGAGAGATAGGGAGAGAGAGATAGGGAGAGAGAGATAGGGAGAGAGAGATAGGGAGAGAGAGAGATAGGGGGAGAGAGAGATAGGGGGAGAGAGAGATAGGGGGAGAGAGAGATACAGGGAGAGAGAGAGATACAGGGAGAGGAGAGAGATAGGGGGAGAGAGAGATAGGGGGAGAGAGAGGATAGGGGGAGAGAGATATACGGGGAGAGAGATATACGGGGAGAGAGATATACGGGGAGAGAGATATACGGGGGAGAGAGATATACGGGGGGAGAGAGAGATACGGGGAGAGAGAGATAGCGGGGAGAGAGATAGGGGAGAGAGAGATAGGGGGAGAGAGAGATAGGGGAGAGAGAGAGATAGGGGGAGAGAGATAGGGGGGAGAGAGATAGGGGAGAGAGAGAGAGAGGAGAGAGAGAGATAGGGGGAGAGAGAGATAGGGGGAGAGAGAGATAGGGGGAGAGAGAGATAGGGGGAGAGAGAGATAGGGGGAGAGAGAGATAGGGGAGAGAGAGATAGGGGGAGAGAGAGTAGGGGAGAGAGGATAGGGGGAGAGAGAGAAGGGGGGGGAGAGAGATAGGGGGAGAGAGAGAGATAGGGGGAGAGAGAGAGAGATAGGGGGAGAGAGAGAGATAGGGGGAGGAGAGAGATAGGGGGAGAGAGAGAGTAGGGGGAGAGAGAGATAGGGGGGGAGAGAGATAGGGGGAGAGAGAGATAGGGGGGAGAGAGAGATAGGGGAGGAGAGAGATAGGGGGAGAGAGAGATAGGGGAGAGAGAGAGATAGGGGGAGAGAGAGAGATAGGGGGAGAGAGAGAGATAGGGGGGAGAGAGAGATAGGGGGAGAGAGAGAGATGGGGGAGAGAGAGTGGAGGGAGAGAGAGATAGGGGGGAGAGAGAGATAGGGGGAGAGAGAGATAGGGGAGAGGGGAGATAGGGGGGGGAGAGAGAGTTAGGGGGGGGAGAGAGAGAGGGGGAGAGAGAGAGGGGGAGAGAGAGATAGGGGAGAGAGGAGATAGGGGGAGAGAGAGATAGGGGAGAGAGAGATTAGTGGGAGAGAGAGATAGGGGAGAGAGAGATAGGGGGTTGGGAGAGAGATAGGGGGAGAGAGAGATAGGGGGAGAGAGAGATTGGGGGAGAGAGAGAGATAGGGGAGAGAGAGTAGGGGGAGAGAGAGACTAGGGGGAGAGTGAGATAGGGGGGAGAGAGAGATAGGGGGAGTGAGATGGATAGGGGGGGTGAGAGATAGGGGGGAGAGAGAGATAGGGGGAGTGAGAGAGATAGGGGGAGTGAGAGAGATAGGGGAGTGAGAGAGGATAGGGGGAGAGAGAGAGATAGGGGGGAGAGAGAGAGATAGGGGGAGGAGAGAGAGTAGGGGGAGAGAGAGAGTAGGGGGAGAGAGAGAGTAGGGGGAGAGAGAGAGATAGGGGGAGAGAGAGAGATAGGGGGAGAGAGGTAGGGGAGGATAGGGGAGTGAGGAGAGATAGGGGGAGAGAGAGAGATAGGGGGAGAGATGAGAGATAGGGGGAGAGAGAGATAGGGGAGAGAGGATGGGGGAGAGAGAGAGATAGGGGGAGAGAGAGAGATAGGGGGAGAGAGAGAGATAGGGGAGAGAGATGAGATAGGGGGGAGAGAGAGATAGGGGGAGAGAGAGAGATAGGGGGAGGAGAGAGATAGGGGGAGGAGAGAGATTAGGGGGAGAGAGAGATAGGATAGGGGAGAGAGATAGGGGAGAGAGAGAGAGTTAGGGGGAGGAGAGAGATAGGGGAGAGAGAGATAGGGAGATACATACTAGGTTGTAAACATTGATTACTGGTTTGTTTTACTTTGTCTTCTGTAAATAGTACTAATTGCGAAAACAAACAAACGTGTATGGCAAAAGACAGTACACTGCAGTGTCTTATAAATAAATTTAACAAATTTGTTGTTGTATTTACAGATTATTTCAACTCCAAAAATATATTAATTGCAATAACAACCAAAGTCCCGCGCATAAAAAAATTGTACTGAATATTCAATTCAGTGTAGTAAGTTGATTTACTAACAATTAACTTGTCGAATGTTGCTTCATTCTCAGTTTGTTTCATCTCGTTGGAACAATCCATGTAATAATTACATTGTTTTTCTTTGTTTTCCAAAAATTAGAGTAATGTGACTTATTTATAATTCTACTTAACACAGTTAAAGAAGCTCTCGAGCACGTGTGCACTGACTGACTCGTCCCCCATGCGACACACGGTCTACTGCTTTCAAGGTAAAGGGAATGAGACTTATAGTGTGTTTTTATTTCAGGACCTAATTTGTTGCATGCAAATGTCTACTTGGGTTTTTCTAACGTGGCGCGTCAGGGGCTGTCGGTCGTGCCGCTAGATGGCGCATGATCGCGACCATATCAAGCAGTGCGGTGACTGACGGCGCGACTGACAAAGACGCAAAATGCCGTGAGATATTCCATCGTGAAGAAACCCCTTGTAAAAAGCCAAGTGTAGTTTATACGTTTAGTTAAACTAATTCTGAAACCAGACGCAGACTAAAGCAAAGGAAGGAAAAGCAGAGACGAGCGCGGCGTCGCGGCGTCGCCCGCAGTTATCAGTGATAACTGGCCTTATCAGTGCGAGGTGGCGCGCGGCGCGCGCCGGCGGCGGCCAGAGCGCGCCAAGCGCTCGGGGCCCGCGCACCGCGCCCGCCACTTACAACCACTATGGGCGGCTGGCGGAATATTAGCAGTACCTTCGTCTGCTAGCGTCGCCCTTCAACTCTTCAATGCGGCCTGAAAGGGCTATCAGGGCGGTTGCGCTACTAGTCGCTGCGTGTAGTGAACGTTGGGTTCACTGCCCCCGATACGCTTACATGACAGGTGTACCCCAAAAGATTCGGTTATAGGCAACTCTCAACGTCAGATGTAATGACGTTGGTAAATATAACTTCCTAGGAAAAATAGCTCTTCCGTTCCTCCAATTCATACAAGACTATGGGACTGGAGATAAACGGATTCTTCAGTTAATTTAGAAACATTTAAATGAATAAAAGACACTAATTGAATTTCTTCAGCTCATCGACGGCAGTTCTGTCCCACCCGAACACTGCATCTCCTCGCAGCGCAAAAGGAAAGAGTAAAAAGACAGATCCTACTTGATAACGCTCGCATTTTCGGTCATCGCATGTAGTGAAAATGTTAGGGCCGAGAAGGCGCTCCCAAAGACTAGAACTTGGGACCTGCAGCAGCAGAAGCAGCAGCTGCTTGACAAAGCCACACAACATGGTTTCCACATCGTACCATGCACAACGCTCGAGAACAACAAGTCTCTCGTATAACCGAGCAACAAATTCGTTCGTGAATACTGCAATAACTGCATACCGAGTGCGGGCCCCCACCGCAGCGCCCGCGCCCGCGCCCGCGTGCCCACGAGAAGCCGGAGCGGGGGCGGCCGTAGCGAGGCGTTTCCCTACTTCTTGCGGTCGGAGTGAAGACGAGCGCGCCGATATACAAAGTCATTCGTTCGGCTGCTGCACTACCGCCCCCGACGGCCCTGTCCCCACTCACTGTCCAATCGGGGTGCCCCTCCTGTTCGCACATCTGGCAGCTAGCCACATTACGGGCCCCTTCACACGTCGCCTCCGCTGCGCGCTTCCGAACGCCTCGGCTCGTAGCAGAGCATTGGTGCGAATGGAGACCTTCCCACGTGCGGCCTTCGGCGCCGGCCCCTCGCTACGAGAAGCCCAGGAGGGCGAACGCGCCACCCCCAGCAGAACACAGCTTTAGGCCCGCTTCACACGGCGCGGCCGCCGCGCGCTTCGTTCACGGAGCATAGCTCTTCCGACGCAGCCACCGCCGGAGCCACCGCCGGAGTCACGGCCGCACCGCCGCCCGCCGTGGAAGGGGGTGGGGTCTGGAGGGGTAGGTTTCGCCGACCCTCCGGCGACGACGAACAAAGGGACCCGAGCAGGTAGAACGCCGCGACCGGCGGCACAGTGAGAAGGCTCCCATTTAAAGCTGTGTTCTGCTAGCGGTGGCGCGCGGCCCCTCGTGCGCTTCTGGTGGCCGGAGCTCGGCGTCTGCTGCCGCAGCAGCCGCCACCCGCTGCACGTGGGAAGGCCTCCATTCAAACCAATGCTCTGCTACGCGGCCCGCTGCTGCGTGGCGCGCCACCCGCTTCACGTGGGAAGGGGCCCTTACACGGCGGCACGACGGCAGGGTTCTTCCCACACCGCCACCGCCGCCCGCCGTGGAAGGCGGTGGGGGTCTGCAGGGGGAGGTTCCGCCGACCCTCAGGCGATGACGATCAAAAGGACCGCAGCAGGTAAACCGCAGCGACCGGCGGAGCAGTGGGACGCTGTGAAGACGCCCTAAGGACGCCTTCCCACGGCGCGACGGCGGCGCGCTTCCGTCAAGCAGCAGAGCCCTTCCGACGCAGCCACGGCCGCACCGCCGCCCGCCGTGGAAGGGGGTGGGGGTCCGGAGGGGTAGGTGTCGCCGACCCTCCGCCGACGACGAACAAAGGGACCGCAGCAGGTAAACCGCAGCACAGTGGGAAGCTACCATTTCAAGCTGTGCTCTGCTAGCGGTGGTGCGTACGCCTCCGCAGCGCCCGCCCGCCGCACGTGGGAAGGTCTCCATTCCAACCGCTCGGAAGCGCACCGCCGTCGCTTAGGAAGGGGCCCCGAAGCAGCTGGAATGGCGATCGGCGATCGGAAGGCGGTCCCGCCCGGACGTCAAGGGCCCGTCGTGCACATCGCGGTTCGAGAATGAGAGAGAGAGAGAGAGAATGAGAGAGAAAGAGAGAGAGTAAGAGAGTGAGAATGAGAGAGAGTGAGAATGAGAGTGTGAATGAGAGAGAGTGAGAATGAGAGAGAGAATGAGAGAGTGAGAGAATGAGAGAGTGAGAGAATATTTCGTGGCGGTCCCCTCTGGGGTCTGACACACCATCGAACAACGCGACGAAATGCAACTCGCTGGGCAACGAAAAACGGCAGTGATTCGCTTTTGGGCTTTCTGGATCACTCGTTACGATGCGAATAACAGTTGATGTTATTTTAACGGAAAATACAGTACCATTGAGACAATTGTTTGTAAACTGGCAAACTACACCTTATATACTGATTCACAGTAACACATCAATTTTGTTTTAGTGTAAAGCAAATTTACTTTTTTTAACTTTTAGTGAACACGCCGCAGTAGGAACGAAAGAATGCGAATTTTATGCTTGAAAGTATAAAGGCTACTCCGGCCTCCTCAAAACTCTTAAATTTGATTTCGTAATAATAATAATAATAATAATAATAATAATAATAATAATAATAATAATAATAATAATAATAAGAAGAAGAAGAAGAAGAAGAAGAAGAATGGGGGATAAATATTATCAGCTAACGTGCTCTTTCGACTCATGTTCAAGATGCCCTACTCCCACTATTTACTATGTATAAATGAATGAGTAATGATAGCACCAACTTAGAAACATTTGAAAACTAGACATATTCACTCCCTAGTAATACTCGAGTAATACTTATTTGTATCAGTAAACGAACCGAAGATATGATCTTATAGCATTGCTAACAAAATAGCAACCCGCACCCACGGCTCTACTTCTAAAATAACTAGCAAAAGAAGAGCTTAACTAAACGTGCATAAAGTGAAGACTGTGTATATGTATATAGAAATTACATTAGTTAACATTTTACAACATAACGAAAACGCTGTTTATTGTGATGAGTGCTAGTCAGAATTAGTTTTATATTATCATTGTTTTGAAACTCATCTCAATCACGCAGTTTTGAGCCATCACGTGTCGCCACTGGAAAAAAGGAGCAAATCATATTATTCGCTACTGGAGAACACGCGCTCTTCTAAAACAAATTCACAAGAAGAAATTTGGGATGTTGCTGTGGAAACGTCTCAACCTTCAACAACGGCTGAAATGAAGCAGACATTAGAAATATTGCGACGCGGTGTTCACCACAGATCAGTTGATTTCACGAAACACTGAGTACGAGATTCACATTAATGGAATCCTCAGAGGAAACGAGCGGCAGGCTCTAATAGAGAACTTATTTACATAATAGAAAATGTGTCATAAATGTCGCATGCCCAATATTTGTGTCTATGTAATATGATTGCATCTATGTACTATAAATGCAGAGATAAGAGAATTTCTACATTTTAAAAAGCCACCACAAAAAATATTCGTTATATCTAATCTTCCTTACTTTTTAAATAATTATGATGTCCATACTATTCCTTCGGTCAAGAACTTCGGTCAAGAAACTTCTGTAGGTTCTCCATCGTTAAGGAAATTACTTCCAGACAGGAGCATATCGCTGATACGAAAAATAGAGAAATTTAAGAGCGAAGTGCAGTTGGTCTTTATTAGATGTCACACAAGGACTCAAGCAGACAAACAATCCCATGCATGTAAGCAATCTCGCTTAATATTAATAATTAATAAGAGTCTCGCCACCCGGGAACAAGATCCAAAATATTTACGAAGATACCCCGTTTCTAGAGCAGAGCGGCACGGAGGTTTTATTGCGCAGAGATGCATCGTAACCACGGACCAATATTGGAGGCAGATTCTTCATCGTTCGCTTTCGTGAACTTCCGAGATTTTGCAACCGTAGATTTATGTCCCTCTCACAAAAAAATTAGGTACAGGGCAAAAATATGAAGTATTTGTGGCCAGCGGGGGGGGGGGGGGGGGGGGGGGGGGGCAGCAAAATGCTGCTAAAAGGCACACAAAACCCGTTTTCCAAAGCATATCACGCGCACTGCTCGAAGAACGAGCAATGAAATACTCTCGCACAATGTTGCAGCAAATTAAATATGTTAACAAGGACAGACTCACGAATATTGTAATAACATAGTCCACTATATTTATTCAGCGCGTAAAAGTAATGTCAAAAATTGCTGACACATTACGCAACATCTAAATTACAGCTGCATACGGGCGGGCAGCCTCTTCCTCGGAGCCTCGTACTGTAAGCGAGGGCGCCATGGGAATGAGAATCCAGTCGCTACGCGCAGAATGAGAACACGCAGAACAACAAAACCAGAATATTTGCAATTTTGAGTCAAAATCCAAAAACATTGCCATTGTTTTTACTTTCCCGTATACATAGCATTTCCCGTACAGATAGCATAAGAAAAATTCTGTAGTGTCGGAAAATCGATTTCGAGCTTTGAACGGAAATACACGTTTTGGAGTCCTCTAATACCAAAAAAATGTATTCCCCCCCC